>JAQFYG010000608.1:0-27387 GCA_034694325.1 Entomobrya corticalis | reverse complement strand
TGTTCAGTGCAACAAAAATAAATTTTTAAAGATTTTAAGATGCCCATATAAAGCGAAAAAATGTTCACTTGTCTGAAACTAAAGAACAAGTTAATTTTTTTACTCAAGTCACAAAACTGTTTGGCCATTCATGTGCTTTTTCTCTACTATTCAGAAGCAATCTAAATTCTATTTTATTACCAATCAATACACAGCCTATATATCACTCCATCCAAAAAGAGAAGAAAAAACTTCACATTCACATTAAGCTACTTATAAATTCATCATATTCATCATAACAGAACGACATATTTGTAATATTGTTTTTATAATAATTTGACGCTTCAAATTTTCCAATAAAAGGCAGGTCGCTGCTGTTTTTTATGTAAGTGTAAAAATGATGTGCAATAACAATAACATCATTTCTCTTTTTTGTTTAATAAGTTAGCTGTACAAAGCAAGGGAATAGATAGAGGCAAGTCATCTCATTTGTATCATCATTCGCATCATCGTTGTGGACTCCGTCATTTTTATTTGCCGTAGACGTCCACCACAGTAAAAACTGGACCTTGAGTTTCCCAATATGACCAAAACCGTACAATTTGCTTCTAAACAAGTTCATTAGCACATTCACAACTCCCCCTGACAGTTCAACGTATTTCCTAGAGAGAGATACTCTCACATTCACAAACAGCTTCACTGCCATCGTCATCATCATCATACTGTACCCAGTTGATTCAGTAATAATAATAGTAATAATAGACGTATGAATTGCCGATGGCTCTTTATGAAGGCGTATGTAATATCATGTAGGTATAGTAGGTAGGTATATTACCTATGTAGTTTTTTTGAGCAGTATGCGCTAATACTCATTTCATAAACTATGTGGTCGAACAATGATTAGCTCAATAATCACACAAACGACGTGCAAAAAATATATCTCAAAGGAGGAGGGAGAATGACAGTCAGTTAGTCTTCAAAAAAATACTTTAAAGATACTTAGGTAGAGACAATACAAAACGAAATGAATGAGCCATAATAAGAAGGCACACATATTTGTAATTTTGAGGAAGACTTTGTCTAGTCTTAAGTAAGTAAGCGTTATTATTATTACTTTTTTTGCGCCTACCTACTTGTATTGATGAGTATTATCGGTGGTGATGCACGTTTTGCTTTATACGGCTTTATTTACTTATTTATTAATTAGCTTTTTTATTGGAACAATGACTTAAAGTTGCTTAATACGGTTTAAGAGCTCTCTTCGAGCAACTCTTCCTGAAAATTTGTTTTCTGGTTTGTTCTCTGAAACAAAACAGCTCTCTCAACCCTTTTTCTCATAAAGGCAGTCAGAAAATATGCTATAATAATATGGATTGTTACTTAAGCAAAAAAATGCTTCAAGGGAAAATGTTCACAGCGAAGAAAAGTTTTGGATTTCATTTGTCGCTTTTCTACCCACTGTATATGCTTGCTAATCATGGTGGTTGTGGCTGGTGGGTGACTCCACATTTATTCCTCACGAAGTAGATGGCAATTTTATGGTATGAAATGAAATAACGAACGGTACAGATGGAATATTTGTGAAATATTGAATAGGAATCATAATGTTTTGGAGTAATATTGTTTTTCGTTTTAGTATGTGTATATGGTAAACTACTTCGTAAAAAACAATTTGATCCGGCCATTTAAAAACGTGGTATCGTGATGAGTAAGGATATATTTTGATTGTGAGAGAGTGTGTGTGTGTGACAAACTCACATCAATACTCATTTACCCCTTTTTTATTTTCGTAAAAACGCTGCTAAAAGAATATAGTATTGTTAGGTATCACACAAAGTGTGATTTCCCGAGACAATATGAAATTTATTATTTAAACGATTTTACCCGTCTTCTTTCACCAACAACACTGTCACGCCATAGAAAAAAGAATTTGGCACTCAAGTCTCACTCAAACTATAATATTCAGTTAGGGAAAAATATGAAACTTGTTAAAATTGTAACACTGGCTTGTTAAGAACGCTGAAAAAGGTGAGCGCAAATATATGTGATGTGATAACATTACTGTATAGTACTTCAGCTATAGTGATTATAAATAGTTTAACTGCTTATTTTAAATTCTTTGTAGTTTTTTTGTAACGTGCCTAGAACACGATTTGAAAATAACATTTGAATTCAGGAAGATTTACCACTTGATAGTTTTTTCGATTAAATATATTATCCCCAAGGGTAGGATGAGACTTGGAAAAACATTTGATATTTTCTATTTACAAAAAGGTGTATAAGCTTTAAGTATGGACTGACAGACAAATATGTCAAATTCATTACTTGCTAAAAATGCCGTCAGCAGCTTAATAAGCATACTACATGCATTGAAATTCAGTACCCACGGTCACCACCTATCGTATATTTTATAGTAACCACTAAATATATACCGCAGAAACATGTAGCAATGTACATTTGATGATAGATGGACATGGACAAAAACGGCATTAATACTTCATTATAGTAATACACCTTCTCCGTGCAGATAGCATATTGATATACAGCATACGTGGATATCCATGCGTGAAGGCAAAATGAGGAAAAACTTCATTTTACGAAGGAATAAAAGAATAAGAGGTGGATTTTAGCATTGGGAAAAATATTTTAGCCCTTATTTTAGATACATGGATTCACCAGTTATTTATTATTGAAGGGTTGCTCCTTTTTTCCTCAAGGTATATGAGAAGCACTCTTGTGAATAGTTAATGACTTTGCTTAGTGATGACCGCGACGATGTTTGGTTGCTTTTTTTGTAAAAGTAAGTAAAGTATGCATGCATGCAGCAATAGTAGTATATTTTGTAGCTTAGAAAATAAAGGGAAAGAAAACAAGAAAATAAATTGAATACGTCTTCTCCTGACGGAATCAGTACATAAAAACTAAATGGAATTGCTTTCTTCAGATACAAATATAGAGAGAACCAGAATAGAACATGTGAGAACGTGAGAGTAAATACTTGAGTACTTTTCTCAAGTCTCACAAATTTCTTGCGTTCCTTTTAAACTATGCAAAAAGATGGATTTTTGTAGGTTTGCAGATTCTGTAGCAGAAGTAAATTGTAAAAGTAGTATCTCTATATGGTCAGTTTTTTCTGGCACACTAATCTTCCATGTTGTGATTAAGTTAGGTAAGGAACATAACTCAAAATCGATTCTTGATACATTTTACATGTTTTAAGGCATCCTTTTTTCGTTTGGAACAAAAGTACTTTTTCTTCTTTTTTTAGTACGCAACTAACTTTTTCCGCATATATTATGCATCCATGAATAAGTAAACACGCAAACTGATCCCTTTTGATGACAACCACACATGCATGGGGCATTAAGTACTTGAGAATTTGAACTCGAAAAAAGAAAGATTGGTGCATGAAGATTTGCAGGATTCTATTTTGGCATAGAACACAAGTAAAAAATACCAGGGGCATTGTCATTGCATCTTGACTCTCAAAAACTGTTTGACGAGTACTCCTGCCGTCTCAGTAATCCTGGCTGAGTGAATTGAAAATCGAAACAGTAAAAATGATGTCATCGAATAACAGCGGCTATAAAGCTAAGAAGGTGTGCAACTTACTATTAGTCAGCTTTTTCTTATATACTATGTGACTACCCATTGGACATTAAGCCATTATTATATTAAAGGGTTGTATTACTTGACTGGTTGAGAGATGAGAACGACTTTGCAGCAAACGTGAAAAATACATCATTCATCTTGTATGTTTTTCTGTGTCTGTGCTTCACTTTGAATACATTTTACAACAAATAGCAAGCCCAACTGCAAAAGCAACAAACTAATATAAACGTAGGTGTGTGTAGGTAAAATTTCAACGTTTTATACAAAAACTGCTACTTTATGCCTTCTTTTACCACATTACTCACTGGCGTTTATATGCACTTACTCTTCACTGTGGTGGAACGCTTTGGTTCGACCGACTTTTAAAATAGGTCACAGCAAAAGAGAGACACATACAAGGAACGAAGACAAGTTAATGTATAGTAGGCAAAGGTAATGTAAGCAACAGCTTTAGAAGAAGGAGGTGAGGTAAACCTGAAGACAAACATTTTATTCCCTTCTTTTGCTTGCTCTCCAACGATTTAGAGCTCACCTTAGAATTTTCTTATTTTTTCACATGGAGCAAAAATGCTAGTACAGCACCGTTCTTTGATGTGATATTAAAAGTGTTTGTATTTTCTGTGCAATTTTTGGATTAGATACATATTTATTTTCTTGGCAAGAACCTGTCATTCGTCATCATTTCCTTTCTATGTTTTTTTTGTAGATGGATGGATGAAGACATTGACTCAGTCGCCCACATCGTCAAATATACTGAAAAGTGTATATTCTCAAAAATCTTAGTTAGAAAATCTCTGAGAGACTCTTCTTGCACTTTAGATGATCAAGTTAATTCTAACTGCAAACAAAAAGCAGAAATTTGTTTTTTCTTAATATTTACTTTACTCTGCCTCTACCACCACCAACGCCACCACCACACAAACAAATAGGTATGCATATCCGCAAGCCGCAAGCAAAATGAAAACTTTTGCAGTATATAGTTGTCATTACTTGTCACGTCACACAAACACAAAACTACAAAACAGTAAGATAAAAACTGTATACTTTGTATGTGTAGTAAATAATATGTATTTCAAAGCAATTATCATCACTTTGAAACCGTTTGCTTTTATTTGATACTTTGGACGTTGCAACAAAACAACAACAAGCCAACATTTCACACGATAAGTAATATGCATATTATCACAATTTATCAAATAAGATTGCATCCATCACAATAATCGTGCCCTGCTACACTAGATACTATGCTATTACTTTGAATATCATAGAGAATAAAAAAGGGAGTATGCCTATCTGACTAAACCTACATTTGACATGATATTCACCTTGAGACTTTCTCTCTTTTCTGTACACCTATTTTATTATAATCTCAACGGTATAATATTACGCATTTATAAAGTAAAAAATATAAAATAAATACTGAAACTGAAACATGATAAATAACTCATTTTTTGGCCTCACCCTTCCATCTTATAAATACTTCCACATGGGAAAAAACACAGAAAAAAAGTGTTACGTTTAAATGTCTGCATAAAAATTAAAAACTATGCCCAAATCAAAATGAATGGTGGTTGTAGTAGGTGTGTAGTTATATGAATGCGTATGTGCTTTATGAATAATGCATCTTTGCCAACAAAACACGCATAATGATAATAACAACATAATTTTGACAAATGAGTCTTGTTTTGCATTTTTGCCAACTGATTATTCCTAATGAATGTTGGTAAAAAAATAAGAGGATTGCATATAGTGTATAGCAAATAGTAAGTAAGCTAAACTAAAAACAAACTTTATTGTTTTTTCTTCTTTCTAAACTTAAACCCGGTGCTGTCAGCTAGTCAGTAGGTAAAGTTTTAAGGTACTTGCACTTGTACAGATTTAAATCCGTGAAGAATTATATTAATGTACACGTGTATGCACGTACTCGTGAAATGGCAACAAGATGTTGGTGATGATGTACGATTTTACTTTCCATCCATCATCAAAAAAGTTTTCTTTTTTTGCTTGTGTGACTGTCCCTATCATAAAAATAGACTTTTACGCTTGATTACAATTCAAAACTAATATTATGGCTTTATAAGGTGGAAGATGGGAGTAGACAAGAAGAGAGAAGTAATGTCCTATGGAAAATTAAAACTAAAGGGTTAAAACTAGAACCCAGCATAAAAGCCAGAGAGCTCTAGTCTGTACTTTACTCAAGATGATTGTAGCTTTTTCCTGTAAATGTATGTCAATGATACTTTCTATTATCGCTGTCAAGCGTGTAATAATAATGAATCTTCATCATTTGGGCCAAACATTGCATTAAAGTTTTTCTCTGATGTGGTGTGTAGTTTTAGTTTGTTGTTGTAAGACGATGACGATGATTTTGTACATTATTATTATTATTACGGTGCAGACAGTGACATATGCGCTAACCTGGCTGACGAAGACACTTTTCATCAGCAGAATGATGATTTTGATGATGGTTTAGAGTATTGAGCGTCTACAGGAAAATTGTAATAGCGGGTTACGCATTTGGATCAACCTCTGGCATACTTTTTTATTTATTTTTTCGCCCATCCGGTAGTAAAATTTTGTGCATTTCCATATATGAAGTCATGCACATATTTTGGCTATTACTCTAAATAAAAGCAAAGTAATAAGCTGCATGCAACACACCAACAACAAGATATATGTGTACTGCTCTTGTTTGTCAATTACGAGTCAAATTGGCCTGAACCTGACATTTCATGTTACGCACATCCATTTCTGCTTATTTTGCTCTAAACTCAATGTCGTGTGTGTATTTATCTTGATATATAACCCTTTCTTTTCACTGAGCAAAATTTTGCCTGATTCATGAAATCATTATATAGCAGGGCAAACGCATGCTATCATTATATAAGTTTAAAAGGATATACCCCAGATATTTCAAAAAAACAAAAGACAACCATGTTCTACTGTAACCAAGGGAATTAGAAAAAAGTGGTGGTTCGGGTTGGTTGTTTTGTTCCTTTTTTTGTGTCTCTTTTGTACTACACACGACCCGATCATAGTGAAAAGCAACTCTTAAGTTTATTTTTTTCTTCTATGATTTTATACAGATAAAACATAAAGAAAATGAGCAAAATATCTAATTTAAGTTTTCTTCCTGGTAACAGTTTACTACATCATCATTTCAACTCTCTGCCATTGCCGTCGCTACAACCACAGGCCATATTTTTTCGACATGCATTTTATATACTGTAAATGCATACCTGACATATTATTATAAACCAAGAACCCCATCCGAAAATCCACTTTTAAACGTTGCGTGAGGTTTTTCGTGAGATCTTTTTGTTGGAGTTAGATTGCTTGGATTCGTAATGGTAGTAAAAGGTTCTTGTTTCTCTTTTAGAAGCAGCAATAGTGGTGGTGGTAGTAGTAGTGGGGGAGCAAAAACTTGTGTAATACAATTACACAAGCAAAGGTACAACTTTTTTGTTTTAAAAAGACAAAAAGTTAGGGTTAAATCCCCATCTCTTTCTCGTGGGCTAAAGTAGAGAAAACAAGTTATTGGAGGAACAGCAGAAGAAGTAGTACTTATTGTATTTGATGGTAATAATAGAAGCACTTGGTAGTAGCTGTAGCCGAAGTTGAAACAAAACAATAATAATCATGATGGCAGTCTATATCCAGAGCAAGAAACAACATAAAAGCATTAATATTAGTAGTTTCGGTCGCAACCAAGTTCGACATTTTCTGTTGTGCTGCTGAAAAAACTAGACAAGAGGCAGTTTAAATGCAGCTGACGTTCTTTCAAGCATTTTGTAATGGGCCGTTGGTAGGCCAAGGAAACAAGGCAAAGCGCAAAGTTTTTCAACTATTTTTTCTCGAGTAAAGTTATACTATAAGTACGTGTTGTTTTGGCCGGGATTTTGGGGATACTCCATATTTCGGCATTGCCAGATAAAACAGAAGGACTCACTCGGCGAAAATGAAATTATGCTTCTTTGGAAAAATGTGCACAAAATGCTGGAAACTAAACTATGCTGCTGTTTGTCTGATAACTGAGGACACATCAGAATAGAAATATTTTTTCATGGAAAAGAAAAGGAACTGTTTTTCATTTTCTACGTATCTTTTTGCTTGGTTTCTCCTGCTTCATCTTTTTCTTCCTTTTTACCCAAAGTTTTCCCTTTAAATCTCCCCAAGTTCCTAGTATTATTTTGAGTAAAGTTGTATGAAAAACTCATACGATTCCATCTTTTTGTTTTATCTCCCCCAAAAAACCTTTTTCCTACCTTCATAGTATCTTTCGTCTATCCAGAAGCAGCGCAGCGTTCTCTTTCCTTTTTCCTTAGTCAGATTCACCTTATTTTCCTTTTGTTTTGCTGGAGTTCATCATCATAAAGCAATCTTTTAAAACCGTAGGAATGTCTACTAAATGCTAGTAGTAGTGTGTAATAAACGCATATCATAACAATAAAAATATATATACACACCCGACCCATATATTATTTAACAAAACTCTCAAGGATCTACTTATTTTTCACTTGTTTTTTAAATGGAAAATATGTTCATCATTTGGTGTGCAGTGTTATATCATCGTGAGTAACAAGTAAAAAATGTCTGTATTGTTGCTGTTGCTACTTGCTCCTATTCTCCTCCTGGTAAGTATTCAGAGCATCAAGTCGTTTAAAGTAAGTAATATAAAAAGGATCATTTTAAAAATGAGAGATTCTCTCTCTCGGTCGCTCAATCTCCCTCCTCTTTCAATCCATCGACATAAGATTTTTTTTGTAATAGTGAATCTGCTATTTTTTTCTTTTTTCAGTTACACTGTGTGAGCTTACAAAAGGAAAACTACTTGAGTGTGCATTCATCCCAATAATGAAATGTAACTTTACTCTTTTGCCCCTTTCTTTGCTTTTTGCTTATTCTTGGTTCGTTCGTTCGTCTGCATATATAACACAGCACACATACCATTATTATTATTATTTATGTATTTGTGTGCAAGTAGACGTTATATACCTTCATGATAATGTTATAATGGTGTATGGCACAATGTGTAAATTTTTCGAGCTCCATTGTTGGAGTAAGCGGAACAGAACGATCCCTTCCTCATGCCATGCCATTTTTATAAATTCAGTGTGCTGACAACACCGACAGTAAATGCGGTGGTGGTGGTGGTGGTATGGCATGGTGTTTGTGAAGAAGATGGTACGAGTGAATGCGCTCTCGAACCAAAAAGAGAGAGAGAGAGATTTTCTTTTTGCCTTTCTACTTTGCGTACTCTTCTCTCCTACATTACACATACGTATTATAGTATTATCATATAGTATATGATATGCTTTTTCCTCTAGTCTTTTTTTCTTGCAGGGCTTCTTCTTCCTGTTTCGTTTTCGAGGATCGATAAAAATACCCTACAACGAACTAAAAGTGTGGTACATGCTATCAGAGATGATTACACTATATATTTTTTCATATAAAAATCTATAAATATACCATGTCGTAGTGAGACACTTAGATATATTACTTCCGAGCAGTGCGTATATGTAAAAAAATAAAGCCAAAAAGCTGGTATTGAAGCCATAGGGGGTTCCTTGTGTCTTTTCCACAACAACAGTACTGGTACATGACGACGGCTGGCTGCTCTTGTGTTAGTGTCTTGTCCGTAGTCTGTACGTGCGTGTATGCGTCGTCGTGTTATTTTGACTACTCGCAAGTCGCAAGCTATCAAGTAAAGCATGTATGTAAATTTAACAGAGGGATTGTGCGTGCTTGTTTCTCGCTGGCTTTGCTTTGCAAGAGCTCCACTTCTACAAAACTTTTCTCTGGGTGTGCGTGTCCGTGCGTTCTCTTTCTGCTGCTGCTGCTACTGATCCCATAAAACTTGTCTCTGACTCTTCGAATGAAAATGCGTGAGGAGTGCACTGTGCAGCAGCTCTAGAACTCTTTCTCTCTGCTTCTGCTGATGATCCTGTTTTTTTTTGAAATTCTCGTTGCTTCTTTCTTGCTTGCTAGCAGTTTCACCATGTCTTGTTACAAAACTATTATGGATGATGTATAATGCATAAACTGTATCTTGCCTACATAAAACTAAACAACGTGGTGGACTGGAGATCCATGACAACTGCTGCTGTTGCTGGCAGATTACTTATATTTTACTGGAAATGGATTGAATACTAACAACACACTATACATTGTTGTGTATTGAGTCCGGCCGTGCTCCATTATTACAATTGATAGATTCCAGCACAATGAGAAAATATATTAATGTATCATCTGGTACATTTGTTATGCCATTGTATGACCAGAGGTTTATAAATCAGTGGAAAAATCTGTACTTGCAGCATTGCTTTTAGTTATCAATCAAATCCATTTTTATGATTATAGTCGATAAAAGTAGAGATTTTTAGGAAAGTGATATGATATTAAAAGCATGCGCCATGCGGAACTTTGGCAAAATGTGTTTAGCTTTGCTAACAATCATTTACTTGAAATAATGCAAATAAAACTTAACACGCCATCACTTTAATTTTTCTCGTATATGTAATTCCGTAATTATCGATTATTTATTAAAAAAACAATAAAATTTGGCCATAATTCAACAAGGCCGTGAAATACATCCGTTGAAAAGGCATTAAATTTCAAGATCCGATCATCATCCCATATGAGATGTAAGACATACTCTACTCTTCTCTTAATGGCAATTATGAATATGAATATAAAGTACAATAAAAATTATTGACAGTCGCAATTATTGGCAGACACATGGTGTTATCTAGACACACAGCAAGCAACACGAACGGACGTACCCAAAAAAGAGGAGGATAGGATATGGATGATAGCAAAATAATTTGCTGAGTATTCTCCAAGGTTTTGTCCTCGAAAAAAGTTTTCATGCCGGCAAATTTGTTGTGGTTGTCTGAGTCTTTGAAATAAAGTGTATACGCATATTATTTAGGTTCATATCCGATGAATCCATACAGGCAACCATTTGGTTTGGTAGATAAGTTTTACTATATGGAAAATTATGGATTTTCAACATCTATATACACCTTACCACGTCAAGCATATCATGTTGATGAATAGCTAGCGTATCTAGTTCTTAATTTGTAAATTTTGTTAAAAAATCGACATATAATTATTAGAGATTTTATTGATTGGTACATATTTATACACCGTTAGAATCATACCATACACAAATTACTTGGAACAACAGACAACATAAAGTTTTAGCACTTAAGCATTTCGCTACTTTGTATTAATAACGAAGAATTATAGAAGAGAACAAATTGTTTCTTTCCATAATCCGATTAATAAATAAATCATAATATTGTGATTTCAAAAGGATGTTGAATCAAATAGAAAATACACAGCCAGCATTTGTTTTTCCCCAGAAGGAAACTAAAGATGCTAGAAGAATCCGTATAAACTTTCTACCTTTGTTTGTAGTTTTCTAGAATATTGCAGACTTGTTTCAGGAATAAGCAATACAAACCGATACGATTGTGCAACTTCCCAATTCCCAACTTTTGTAATAAATAACAATATTGAAAGACAAACACATTTCCGAAATGATTCTGTTGGGAAATGAATCAGATTTGTTATTTGTGCTTTTTTTCGTTTTCTTTATAAGCTACCGGCACACTATTGGCTAAAATATTAAGCGGCTAAAAGTATCCGTAACATCAAAAAAGATGCCAGCAAACCATACAACTATCAATTCTTCTTCCTATCTCTTTCTCTACTTTACTTGTTCCATTTTTCCACGACAAAATCAGAAGAGGCTGCATCATCTCTTCTGACAAGAGTGAAAACCACTTGGGTGATAATAAGTAAGTCTCACAGTCGACATACCCGTTTTGATACGGTTGGCTGCTGTTTGGACAACCACTTATTAAAACAAAAGGCGTTTTTTACCAAGACGTACAAATAATACGTAATATTATGATATGCATGAAAAAGGCTTTGTTTTATGTTTCATGCACACTTCAACATCAAAGAAAGAGTTTT
Organism: Entomobrya corticalis; assembly: GCA_034694325.1. NCBI lineage: Eukaryota > Metazoa > Arthropoda > Collembola > Entomobryomorpha > Entomobryidae > Entomobrya > Entomobrya corticalis. The sequence continues at coordinate 15,813 of JAQFYG010000608.1, read as the reverse complement.
TTTTCTGAAAACTAAAAAACAAAGGAACGAAAAGGATTTTTTTTTTTTGCAAAATGCGAGTGCTACTCTTTTTCATAAGCATATACTAAGCAGATATACAAAACTGAATGCAATCCCCAATCTGCAGTGATATAAGATTTTTTGTTTTCCGAATCGTTCGTAATATTTCGTTTGTTTGTTTGCGTCGCATCATATCATCCATCCGAGCGAGCCATATTCTATTTATTTATTTAACTGCTATTGTGTTTCACTTTCTAATAGTAATTTGCAGAGAGAATTCATACGTACATGCTGCACTTCTCGCGGCGAGTCAGTCAGAAGAGCGTGTGATACTTGTTCATGCTCGCAGAATAATAACCATGTACACAAAATGGAGATGATGATACTAATAATAATAATAATAATAAAAATGGCACTTTCTGGCGTATCGGCTCTCCGGTACAGTATCTTTCGACTAATAAGAAATCTTTGGGTATGTACCCGAACATACTACTCTGAATGCTGAGCAAAATGCAAAGAATTGTAATGAGGCAAGAACTCAAATTTAAATTATGAGATGCAAGTACGATCTGTATGTATGCATGTTTTGGTTGTTCGTTTTGTACTACAATCGTTATTAGTCCAATTATTAATCTTTCGCCTTCTTTAGTTGCTAATTATTATCGTTATTATTATTGCCTTTATATGATAACTTTCGAAACATACAAGTCAAATAAAACTAAATGTGGATACAATAACATATTTATTTTTGTTTGATTAAAACGAGATGATATCAAAATAATTTGGTACATGAGCCATGAGCCAAAATGACGAACGTGCAGCAATACTATATTAACCATATATGAATACGTGTGCATTGGCTAATCATGTAATATATTTATTTATATTAAAATACTGGTATATATGTCTACAACAGATTTTTCTTTACTTTTTCGATAGATGAAATCAACCCTTTCTAATCAGGTATCAAAGCTATACAACACAGCAGTAGCGCTTAATATGTAAAGGGGGTAGTCTTAAAGTAGCATCGAACAAGGTAAAGAGTACAGACACATAATACTAAAGAGCCAGAGACGGCTTGTTTGATTAGGCCCTCACGATGCTTCTGCTGCAGCAAATGATGATGATACTCATTCTATCGCTAGAAAATGAACTCTTGGGGACGAAAAGGTGGATTAGGAACACAACTATTGTCAGTAAGATCAGCAGAAAAGTGCCCCTCTCCCTGTCTCTTTCTCTGACGATGAGTTCTTCTAAAGAGCGTTTCCTTTTTACAGAGAGATTTTATTATTACAGTCCACTACTCGGTCTGTTTTCTTCTTTAAAGTAGTAGTGAATGCTTTAGAAAAAGTAGTTACTAGTCAAGTACTCTCCTTGTAATACTCATCACAGTCATCTCCTCATCATTTTCATCTTCCTACCTCACAAATACGACGTGTACGTACCATTATAAGGCTTTAGCTTATATGTAACATTATACGTCTATTTCATATCATCAAACATTTTTAGCCACCACCATCATCATCACTAGAGCTGAATACCTTTATTAGCAGAAAATATTAAGGTTTTTTTGTAAAGCTCTTGTAAGTATCCGTTTAGTATTTCTCTATATCTATTCTTTCTGTATGATAGTTCTTGTTATTTTTCTTTACTACTGCGAGTCGCATCTGCATCTGCACTCTGCAGCAACAGCAGTTTGCCGTCGTTCGTTGGCTCTAGATAATCGAATTTTTTTTTGAAAGATATACAGAGATACAAGATAACGCACCTTCCTATATCTCATCTCCCTCACATTTCACATGGCAAGGCAATAAGCAATATACGTTTATTGTTGATGCCCTCTGCTATATCTACACACTACACCTGTAAATAAGTAGTATTCATAAAAAGATGGAGGAGAAAACGAACAATGAGCACGAAAATAATATTAAAAAATTGTACGAACGAAACGAAATGTAAGGACTGTTGCCGGAGTAAGAAGACTGCTCACTGCTTTATTTATTGTTAGATCGAAAATCTCAAACATTAAATGGATCATTTTTAGGCATGATATTGTATTAAGGGGAGACGGGGGGATTCGTGTTTACACTTGTAGAGTGGAAACAGTTCTTGCATTGTAATAATAAGTGTATCGTACACATATTATTAAGCATATTACAAATTTATAATCGTGTATGTACATGTCCACTTAGCTGTAAAAAAGTACAAATGGTTTGGAAACGCAAAACTTACAAGTAGTGTTTAGGTATAATCATATTGTAGACATTTACAAATGTATTTTTGTGTACTATGAAGCCGGATAAATATACTAAAAGCCAAATTTCTATTCGTTTGCCCCTTTTCAAATACTGTTAATAAATACTACATACTTGCAAGCTCGTAACAAAAGGATACTTATTTGTGTGTAGTTGTGTGTAGGCGTTGTTAAGCTCATTTGAAATGGTGAAACTCTGAATCCAGCAAGCGTGAATTTATTGGCTTTTAAAATTTTCATTTCATCATAAAGAGTACAAACTGTAATTTCACTAGTGGAGCGACAATTTAATAGAGTACCATTGTGTTCATAAATAACCAAACAAATGAATTTTGTGCACAATAAAATGGACTTATTAAAACGCTTCGGTTATTGTCACAGCTTATCATAGAGATTGTAAATTGTTAATAAGTTGCTTGAGTTTTCAGCAAATGTAATGTGCATTTTGATCGACATTTATTAACAAAGGGTTGGTTTCATTGCTTGTCACAGTATTTACACAAGCCATAAAATATGTTTTCTTAAACTCTACTCACAATATTTACAACTCTAGAAAAAGCAGAATTAAAAGTTTGATTGCAAAAGCTGAATAAAAGACTCAAAAAGCTAATTATACTTATTAACAGATAAGGCATACAACATAATTAATGGTTTAATATAATGTTCTAAACTCTGTAATCAGCAGATACTAAAGCTGCCAAACAAGAGAAACCGTTCAAAAAAAAATAAAACCTTTACTTCGTTTTTAAAAACCCACTAATAAATCAAAGTTGGGCCTAAGATAAAAATTAATTACTACAAATTTATTAGTTTTTTATTGATTGCGAAAATTCAATAATAGCCTTTTGTTTAAGGAAATTGGGATTCCAAAATTTGTCTATGTAATGCAATTTGCAAGAAAAATAAATCAAAACGATCAAACGTAAATCTTAATCATCAGCCAAATATCCGCATGTACATGTAATTAATCCTTTAAAAGTCCTTTTCAATAAGTAAAAAAAAGAAGTGTAAAAACTTCAAACTCAAGACTAGCCTGCAAGTCAACCGCAAGAGTTAAAACACAACCACGGAAAAAGTGACCAGATGAAGTGCGAGTATACAGATCACATTCTCCTACGTGCTTAGTGCAAACTAGAACGCTAAAATGGCCAGTCACCACTCACCAGTGTTAAAATGTATATACGCTCATAGTACACAATATATTATGGCATGAATGAACTTCATGCACGAACGTACATTTTATAAGGTTTACGGTTAAAACTTGTGTTTTTATCATGATGCGGACCATGTCCACATTTTTTCAAGTCAAGAAGATTCTCATTGATATTTCATCATCATCATCACCATCTTTCTTTTACAGTCAGTCAGAATGAGTGTAAACATTCACATGCCCATGTCATCTACATTTCGTTTTCTCTCTTCTTCTTTTAACTTCCTTCTTCATACAAAGTTTTTTTTTCGTCCGTTCTTCGTTGTCTGTTGTAATGACATATATACACACTCACACACTCACATACAATACTATGTATTAATATGTCCAAATTACTTTTCTGTCTCACTTCTTTTTCACATGTACAGTATTCGCTTGACTGAAGAAACGAAATTTGACAAGTTCTGACTGCCAGTGTCAGCCTAACTTCTATACTTTTTTACCAGAGTAACCTTCAACACTGCATTTATGTATGGGACAGACATGGAATGTCCATCTTGATCAAACAAACACTCACATGCTACATGGATGAATTTTTATGTGTATTTGTGTGTCTCTCTTTGTCCACTGAAATATCTTATGCGTTAAACATTTTGTTAGAGAGTGTATGATTTTATTTTACAGGAAAGTGGATCAAAAGTGGATCTTCCCTTTCTTTGAACACTCAATTCAAAAAGATAAAAGAACATAAACTGAAGACCTTCCCCACATAACAAAATAATGATATAACTTGAAAGAGTGAATAATGTTGTAACATTATATATGGGTGAATTCTCTAGTTTAGAATCGGAAGAAAATCTTTAAATGTATCAAAAAATTTATGATTTCGCATGAAAGGGAAAGAAAAGCAGCAGTAAAAAAGATCTGCCTTGATCGTTAACACCAAAAATATTGCCTTCAATAATAAAAAGCGGTAAATTTATTGCATACATTTATTTACAAACATTAACAGAATTCATGACACAGTGACACCATCATCCTTCTGACGTATTTCAATTTTATCGCTTATTCCAAATTTTCCATTTACTTTATTTTATTTTTGTCTTTTATTTGATTGCTTACATATTTACACTTTTACATGCATTTGTATACAGTTATCGTCTTAGCTTTTCGAACGACGCCTTTATCACATCAACTTATTTTTGCTTTACAGCAAGCTTGGCGCATCGTCATCGGAAAAAAGACAAATGAGAAGGAAGAAACTTTTGATGGTACTAAAAGTAACAGGAAGCAACTTCCCAGAGAGATTGCAACAAAATTAGAAATTAAGTATGTAAGGAAATGGGTGGCTGGCAGGCGTGGCTTCGAAATAAGATGGGTTAATGCACAGTTTGCTTACGATTTAGAGAAGACCTAGTATTTTGTTTACAGATGGCGGATGGCCTACTAATACTTAGCAGGTAGGTATTGAAAAGGAGGATCTGCAAAACACATCTTTTCTTTCTTTCCAACGCTTCATATGCCTCAAAGTTAAACGATGACCTTACAGATTGTAATTGGTCAGAGGATTTGCACCCAAAAAATCAGCCAAAAAGAGATCGACAAACTAACTGGATTACTACACTTCCTTGACACAATAAATACCCCAAACACCTAGTGTGCTTAACATGAAAAATGTGCGGAAAACCAAAAGAAAAAAGTGTATTTCTCATCTTATAAACGATAAATGTAGGGCAACCATAATAAATGGGCAACAACTCTCCTGACTGGGCTGTCACATGAAGAGTGGATGTTTGCAAAAGTAATGAAACAAGGCACCAAGGTACTTTCTATTTCACAAATAAAAACGCATAGTCCTGTAAAGTCAGTCAGTCCAGCAAAAAAAACTGAGCGATATCCCAGAAATATGAGTATGCAATGATTTTTGCCATCTCTCAACATTTCTCAGATGCTTTTCTTTCCTGTGACTTGTACATGTCATTACGTTGGCGTTTTTTTTCTCGACGGGATAGCTGACGTCAAATCTTGCCTTTCCCCCAATGTCTTCTCTTCTGCTGCTGTTGACCGTCTACAAATTCAGCCGCACCACATTTCACCCATCAAACTTGGTTGGACCAAGTGGAGCAGAAGTTATGATTTTCAATCTTTTTCTTTCAGAAATAAACCGTAAAAATCAGGAGAAAGATAGCCACCATATTGTGATAAAACGGGTGATATATTTTTATCGACTTTATTTGTCAAAATATTACAAAAAAACCGACATTATTATTTTGTTCTTTTTTCGATAAGTTTTTTTGCGAATAAAAATGAATCTGAGAAAACGTATATTGAACGCATAACTGTAACAGTCCATTAGTAATTGTGCGCCGCGTCCAGTCCAATAATAGGACAAAAAGAGACGGTCACAAAAATATTGTAAATTCCATCACAGCCCAGCAAATTATGATTAGGTAACCATCTGCTACCAAATAATATCATATTGACTTGTTACGTGAAAGGAGAGGAGACATGAGCAACGCAACGTAAAAGAAAATTGTGATGGAATTCTTGTCATTCAATCGATCTGAATGATTTGACCTTTCCTTTTAAGGTTAAGTCCAGACTAGGCCTAAATTTTTCTCAGAAAAGTAGCGGTTGTGTGTCGGTATTAAGTTTCTCTTTTAGTCCTTTAACAAATGAAGGACAATTACCGTGATTCCACTTTCTCCAAGAAAAACTATCTTTCATTCTCCATTCGATACCCCTCCTTTCACCGCCACCACTAAATATTTCTTTGAAACGGTATGAAATCAATATAAAAACGTGAATTCGATGAAGATAACGATGAAGTGAACGGGACTCTGCTGTTGGCAAAAATCATTATGCCTTTTCTCTCCTTCTCTCAGAAATCGTTCCAAGACGGAAATTCACATCACGTTACGAAACTCTATATTTTGATGTCAGAAGAAATGAAGGAGAAAAGAAATAAGAAGCACTTCTTTTACTTCTTCAAAAAAGTGATGAATCTGCCTTTCCCCGAACATGTTATTTGGTTGATCGAACAACTTTTACCCGATTTTTTCCAGTGGGAAGAAACACTTATTCCATTACTTAGAAAATTCATTATGGAATACACAAAATGCTCTTATCATAAAAGCTTATAATATTTATCTTTTTACATTAAGCATTTTTTATCAGGTTATGAAAAAAATACTCGTGTATACACGATAATATCCGATAGAAGGATTTAATTAAAATTCAATGCTTTTCATTTCAAAAAGGATTTCATTCACAAGGTTCCTAGAAGCCTGTTGTGTACTTGTAGGTACTCTTTTTATTATTATTATTATCATCATTCATTCAGACGTCCAGCAGATTTTTACTTGAAAAAATGGTATATTTCAACATGAAGCTAGTCGGTTTTCTTCTGCATGAGTTGCGTTTGAGTTTAGAGAGAACCATGCAGAATAAAATGTAATTCCGTCATGTCATATCATCTCAATTCATTTTGTTTCGCTATTATGGACGCTCCTGCTTTTGCTGCTGGTGCGTAGAATAAAAAAACACAGAGGAAGCAAAATACCATTTTAAAAGTTAATTTTTGCTGGACTCAGCAGCTTCCTTCTCATGCATCATTCATGCTTAAACGCATACTTTACTTTACCAATCTGTAAACAAGCTCAAGAACAAGACTTGCATTCTTTCTGTGAGTGACCTGTGAAATGATGGCGGTGATAAAGCATACATCATCATAACGAAATATATAACAAATGCCTAAATACTTAAGACATTTCAGAACACTTTCAGGCATTACATTGTGCTCGTGTAATATAAAATGTAATGCACAACATCATTTGGATTCATCTGACTCCACAAAAAAATGTTTTTCCCATTTAGCGTGTCATATTATTACATAAAAGAACAAAATAGCAAAAGAGAAATTGTTATTTTTTGTAGTCTCTACTTTTCCTTGTGTTTCCCTTCACCCCTCTATTTCTGCCAGCTCAAATATGTAAGATGCAAAATGGGAAGTATGCATGCATTTGCTCTACATCATCGTCATTATCATCATCATATCTGTACATAATGTAATCTGAACACGATAAGACAAGAGAAAAAGAAAAGGAAAAAATAAATAGTCAATAAAAATGCACAGTAAGCAACCTTTCTTCTTACGTATTTTAACCATCTCATCATCATCATAACCATCACCAGAGAGCACATTTGGATGATGATGATGGGTGCTACTCCTACAGACATATAATATACCATTTTACACCAGCACTGCCACCGCTGCTTTTTCTATAATAAACCAAGTAGGTGGTTGCTTGCTGATAGTGCAAGTTTTTACTTATCATAATCCGCCATACCACACAAGTTATAATATAAATAGCAAAAGGTAGGCTAAATTCATATAAATTTTTATCCACCACACGAAGAGGTAAGTTTTTAACCCTTAATAAGTTGCTTCTTTTGGTGCTCTGCTGGTGTGACGATGATGATGATGATGGCAGCCATATAGCCAGCATACACATAACAATTCCACTGGACCACGCAGTAAAGCAGACAGGAAGGCAAAGCAGGAGTAGCACCAGCAAGAGCACCAGAGAGGGAAAAAGACTGGGAGCTTTACTTACACATAGAACGGCATAAAAAAGGAGGTCATTCGTAAATTCATTGAACTTTCGCTATATTGCCCACGTAATACATTTCACTCAAGTGGGGTGATACTGATAAAAAAGGTGGTATATATGTGTGTACATATATCCTTTTCTCTCTCTCTTTTCATCATATCGTCATTACCGCCGTCGTCAATGTATATATGTATGTGCCTACGTGTATGGCAAAATTGTATGCATGTAATATTTATATATATCGACAAAGGGAACTGTAATACTAATGCTGCTCCCACTTTTCAATCAATATAGAATCATATAAACAATAGTATAATTTTTATACTTTTATAGCAATAGCAGGACTAAGAAATTTTTTGTTTTGTGGTGGGGATACATTTCATTTCTTTGAGTCCAGCAAGGGAATATATCATCATAAGTCATAGTTTTGAGTTTAGTTTGGTAAAAGGAACACATAACATGGACGGAAAGAAGAAAGAACAACACAGCTTTTGTTTTCCTTTCATATACATGATGAGTACTTACCGGCCTCAAGTTTTTGTTGTTGCAATTGAGACAAGTAATCAATAAGTATGTATGGTGGAAACTAAAAAATTTCTATAGCGGTATTTCTAGATAGTTCCAAATAAAGTTTTCTCTAGTACATTTTGTTGGAGAGTTGACAATATATCATGTTGTCTGTCGTTAGGTAAGTAAATATAGGAACAGAAAAAAAGATGTGACCAGTAAAAGCAACGTTTAATGGTAAAGTAGGCTACTTGCCGTGAGTTGGAGCAGTATCGGTTTTATTGTTTTGTGTGTCATAGTGAAAGGCTATTTACTATAGACACTGGTCAGCGGTGATAGGAAATGAAAAAGAAAACCTGACAAGTATACATAAGCAAACATGGCAAACTGTGAGAAGCTCCAAATTGAAAGCAAGCGTGAGAGACGATATGAGGTGGACATGAAATGTTTAGAGAGAATATTACATAGCAATAGTTTTAGAAGTAATTATACCTACTTTCTTGCACTATTTTATTTATTAGTAATATTTGAGCTTATATAGAAAAGGCATGCTGAGTGAGACAAAACTCTTGTCAATGTACAATGCCATAAAAATATGTGATACAAAAATTAATATTCTTTTGTCTGCTGAGTGCTGACGGCCATTGGTAGGTAGCATTTCACCTTTGCGGTGAGCTGTAATCGTAATTCTTTTTAATTACGACCTTGTTGTTTTGTCTGAACAAAATAAGACCACTGCCTTGCTCTTGTGTCGTCTTTCGTTGTCTTTAAATCTTGAAATACGTTTAAGTTGTTAGTCACGTTGAAATAAAATTAGATGAGAGGTTCATGATCATGTCGATGATGATGATAATGATGACCAATGACAAGGAAAACCTTTGATCATCCTTTTAAATATATGATTTTAGTTGCAAACCAAACATCTTCATCGTCATGAGAAGCGGAGCACCAAAGCTCCATACAATGTATGACAAGTCATCAAGTCAGACATAACAGACTCATAAAATGGTCCCATTAAAAATTAAACTTTCAACGTTAAGAGTATCATAAAATATCAAATATTGGGCCATAATGTCATATGAATAGACGATGGCGATAAACGGCGAAGTTTAGTGGTAAGTAAACAATATCATGTTACAACTTTGCTCGCTTCATTTATTTTTCAAAGCTGATAATAATTATTGCTGCAGTCTCAACAGCTGTCGTCATATTATCATCATCATTATCGAGAAAGCAATAATAATAAGCAAACATACATTCCAAGTAAAGCATTTAAGTGATTTACAAAATAGTTTTAAGAGATGTTGTACATCATCGTCATATGCATGCCTTTCCGGTGTGTAAACTTTGCAAAATATTCAACTAAAAGTATATTTCAACATATTACAAAATACCTATAAATAAGTATGTAATATTAGGACATAACATTATGATAGGATTGCATTAGCTTTGCACTATTGCTGATAATTGTGTAGTTGTAGTGGTCGGTAGCCACAACCACAATTAATGCTTTCAATTCTGACTGAAATAACTTATCAACATTAACAACATTGCACATATTCTCATTTCAATGCTGAGGTAAAAGCTTCTAGTTTACCGTTTACCCTCATTGTCATTAATTTATCATTAACATTAATTGCCATTACTATAATTATATTACCTGAACATTATGCATACCGCTACCACCACCGGTTGCAATCCGAGTGCTTCTAATTTGGAATACTATGAACATATTTTCATTTACGATAAAATCATCCCTGTTGCCATAAGCTCATCTTATTCTTATGCAATAGGTTACATAACGGGTGCGTAATCACAAGGTTTCCTAGTGTTTTAGTTTCTAAGAAGCATAACATCCCACAAAGTAAAATACCATGTCCAAATCCCAAGTATGTGTCCCTCTTTCATACCAAAAAAAATCAAGCTATTATATAAAGCTTCTAGCAAAAAGATTCAGAGAATCAGCTACCTTCATCATCATTCTGCCCGCCCCAAAAAAACTACTAGAAAACAGTGAAAGATAATTACTTACAACATGCCTAATTTGGTTTTGATGTACAGCAAAACAATAATAGAAGACTTCGAGGTTTGATGTTGTTGTTCAAACTATGTCTGCTTATAGCTGTACTCTTTTCCTCCCAGAGAAAGGGTTGTTTGCTTAAAAGACTACACATACACACACACACAATTTGTACACTTGTAGGCCTGCTTGCATGGCATAATAAGAGGAACATAACATGAGCCATAAAGAAAATATACGTTATCGTATCATCAAACATCAAAGCTTTCCCGAAATCAAGTAGCAGCATGTTACGGATTACTCATCGCATAAGAAAACGCGAAAACGGATTCACAATAGCAAGCCAAGGTACATTTATGCATAGAGACACTTTCAAAAACAATGGCATAATATTACAATAACAATATTAACTAACCATAATATTATTATGTGCACATATTATAGTATGCATCTATTGCATCTATTTTACTTTTCCTTCCGCTTCTCATTTTACTATCATCAGCATCGTGATCATGAATTTCTATAAACCTGGCTTACAGTCGTTAGTACACACGACAACAAAGGGAAAAAAGCCTTTCTACCAAATAGAGAAATGCTCTGTCCTTATTTTCTTTTGCTTACTGCTGCTGTCTCTTTTCTGTAGTTTCTTTTGTTTAACATAATTTTCGCCTCATTTTCTTCATGATATTAAAAAATTTCAGTAGTGAGAGTACATATATATATTTTTATGTGATCTTTCTTTGGACAAATCGGCTTCTTCGCGTCTGTGTGTCGTTTCACTCTCCGAAATGGCTTAGATGACGATATGGATGTAAAAATCCAAATTTAGAGTCGGAGAGACAAAAAATATATCTTATCCCCCGCAGAGAACTACCGTATTCCATATCCAATTTTGTGTTTACGTCTTTTTGTAATGGGCTGAAAAATTATTTTAGCCTTACCTCATAATAATCCTTTTTTCACGAGATACATTCCCAAACAACAAGCTTAAGTTGTAGAGTTGGTAAAATAAGGATAAAGCTTTTGCAAGACCGTAAAAACACACACAGAAAGAGAGAGAAGCAATATTTAATCCAACATCAAACCAAAAAAACTTGGTGGTGATCAAAAAAGGTTATATGCTAAAATAATCTTTGGTAAAATGACGTCTTTCCTGATTTTGCATATACAGACTTAACGTCACCAACCAAATCTCTTGAATTTACTGAATTAAACTGTGATTTTGAGTTGGAGTTTGAATTTTTCATAAAAAATTGATTTAGGAAAGCTTCCGTTCATCGCTCCGTTTTTACCTTGCTGCTGCCGAGTTTCATGATGCATAAAAGAGCCACTGCTTTGTAATATAGGTTAAAACGGTATAAAGACTTTTAAGATCATCTGGATTCCGTGTTGGCTCGGAGGCTGATTTACACAAAAAAGTCGTTTCTTTTTTTCTCTTTCTATATATTTCTGACTTGATCTCAAAAGATGAAATGTGTAACGAGCAAAATGGAAAGTTGTAGAGGAGAATGATAATATGGAAAAGTTGTGGTGGTGAACTGTTTATTGCTTTATATAATATTTTGTAGAAAGAAAGTTGTAAAAAATGACTCTGACTAAGACTACAAGACTAGCTTACAAAAACATCGAAAATACAAACCTTTAAACCTAGTCTACATTTAACACCTACGTAGCCTTTACAGAATTCAACATATTATTACAAAACACATAACCAATACATGAAGAAACCAGAAGCAATAACAGCCGCTGCAAATGAAAAAAGATGATGATTAAGTGGTATATAGCAGTAGTTGCAGAAAATGTTGTAAAAATCCGTGAATCATGAAACGAATCATTCACCTGACTGTTTCCACTGTTTTTATTCCAACAACAGTTCTTACAAAAACCCAACCCAACTTTGGTTCCGTGATTTCATTTTTCAGAACCATTTGCTCAGCAGACTATCGTGAAGGCAGACACGCAAAATTAACAGTTAATGATTCAAACGTAAGCAACTAAAATCATAAATAAATGTGGATGTTATGTTGTATGTAGGTCTCAAGTCTACTGTAAATACACACATACACCAGTATTATTTTTTATGAGCAAAAAAAGCCCACTGCAAAAGAAATTATTGTACTTGTTTGACATTTTTCTTCCATTCATTTCTGCACACAAATACATTTAAAATGCAAACAGCACAAAGGAGTGGGTGAGTCATATTAGTAGATTCATAAAAATGTATATATACTTTGTGTGCTCAAAATGTTTGACAAGCAGAAATTCTAGTGCTCATAGTACCCTCCTATTCCTATAAAATAATCTATAAAAATACAAACAATGTTTCTATATGTAGATCAATTGGCTATTGGGAAATACGCGAAACCGAGAGAGAGCAATGTGTCAAGTCGAGGGTCATGCCAGACGCATATGGCACACTGCCATCAGACAATTTGCAAAAACCTCCTTTACGTAGATAGACGGATACTTTGAAATGATGATGATGCAGCAGCTACCACACACACCACCATGTAACCATCTAATCACATCTCATCATCATCGTCTTTTTCTTTATTGCTTTTACGTATTTTTTTTAGCTATAACTCTACACATGACACAAGCTTGTGTTTGTTGTCTTCGAAGCTGAAAAAAATTCAAATTACTTGTGAAAAATATCTCTTGCGTCCTGCTGATGTAAACAGGAATTTCTTTGCTACTACCAAGAAATAAAAGTATCAATTCACGAAAAGAATCCAAAAGTATGACTTCTTCGTTTTTCTTCGTCTTGCATTTCCTTCTCCTCCTTCTATTTTTTTGTAATAAACTCGTTGATGATGAATACCAAAAAGTAAAATATGTTAGTAAATAATCTTGTGCTTGTCTTGTCAGATTGTAAAGCTTTGACACAGAAATCAAATTTAAAACTCGTTTTGTCAATAATATTCAAACAAAAGGCTTTTCAATAATATAGGTTATGTTTGATTTGATGTATATGCAAGTTTTCCTTCAAAAACATTTACATGTACAATATAAGGAGGTATTACTTACTTTGATCATTTATCATATATGTGCATCAAATGATGAGCTAATCGAAATTCATTAAAATATTTGAACATTCACTCGATCGTCTAAATAGACTGACAACACTTTGTCATTTACTCCTTCTTTTTTCTTTTTCTTCTTCGGCCTCTGCAAACTCTTCGCATCAATTTCTTTAACAGTTTGACAATGAAACCGTCAATGTTTACCATTCATCATTGCATTTCTCTTCTTCTTTTTACCTTAATAATAACGGACACACAATGTCCTCTCTTTACTCTCATGAATGTACTAACATTTAAATAAGGAGAAACACCGTCACCATAGCAGATTACCATCATTGATGTCGTCGTCAAGAAAAATAGCCAAACGAGAAACAAAATGAATCTGATCTCCGATGCAAAACATTCACTCCCAAAGAGACATAACAACATACTTTTTGGTAGGTACGTACAAAAGTACATGAAAATGATGATAATGGTGATGAAGCAAAAGATGGGAATGATTGTTCTTCGTTATTCGTCGTCTTTTTTAAGACTGACTCTGAGAGTGCTTTAATACCAACAAGTATCTACGCACATCTAGAAAAAAAATTATGTACTCAATCTCATAAAGAGACAGATAGGGAGAGAGAAGACAGGAGAAGAATTATCATTGACTTTTGTGTTCCTTCCTATTATGATTTCAAAATAAGATGAGTAGACATCCCTCTCTCTAATTCTCTAGTTATATTAATAATAATAACAACAACAATAAAAATAAAACAGGTTTGTGTCACTTCTCATTATTTTGTTAGTGCTCACTGGCCATGCAATGAGTAGAGTGAGAGATTCTTCTTCTTTTTCTCATTCTTCTTTACTTAAATGATCAAGATGACGATGACATGACAGTAGAGCAAGTATAATAATATCCGCCTACGTTTTCTAAGTGTATCCCGTTCCGCGAACTAAAAAAGAACTTTCAAAGATGAAAGAAAGAAGGAAAGGATGAGAAGCTGGTTTTTTTCGACGACGCATGTAAAATCTTAATTTTAATGGTTTTCTGCTTACTACTACGAATTCTAGCTTACCACCACCGCACCGCCATGTAACTATACCACCAACATTTTTACATCATTTCGTTTTGACGATTATGGGGACTACATATTAGAAGGAACATTACATGAGTGTATATTTTACTATTTATTGCTACCGTTCCTTTAAAAGTCAAAGCCAAGTCATCAAAAAACAACATAGTCATTTAGTCAAAAACTGACTACTTTACAATATGGACTGTGAAGTATGTCCGTCTTAGTGAGGATTTTTGTCCTTAGAAAATCTTATGAATGGTTTTATTGAATTTAAGTCAAATTGTCCCAACTATAATAGCATATTTCAAGCTTGAGGCCAAGTACCTCACAATTTCTTGATATTAACTTTTATTCTTCGTATATGATGCACAACTTATTCACTCCGTTTTAAAAAGTTATAAGTTTATTTGCTTATTTGCTATAATGTTCATTACGTTCTGGCTGACATATGCGTTCATCCTTTTTTGTGAATATGAATACAACGTAGTTTTTTACAAATTACAATGTGTACATGTGTGTGGGATTTGAAACTTGCGGAATTCTTTTGGAGAAACAAAGTATAAAATAAATACGTTATATATATACTCCCCGACTCACTCAAATGTGCTCAACGCAACAGTACAAAAGTGTGAATTGCTAACAAAGTATCTAGCTTCCCAAGCAGAAAATGCAATGTATACCGGAATAGGAATTAGTTGAAAGAGACAAGAATTCTTAAAATAACTGTAAAAGTTTTGCTGGTGGTGGTGGCACGTCTTTTTTAACACTCCTTTGTGAACAATTTCTTTCTTTTTTATTATTATTCGTATTTGATTATCCTAGTAATAGGAAGAATATTATGATCATTTGAGAAAATGACTTTCAGATGTAAAATATGAAGTCATGAATTTAGTGCTTTTTTTTACAAAAATTGAAATGTTGGTTTGGAATAAGGCATGGAAAAAATATGAACACAGTTGTTGGTTCAAAGAAAATTCATTTTTGTACAATTTGTATCCTAGGCTATTATTTATTATCACAGTTTTTTTCTTCTACGTATTTTCCGGTTTCAATTTGATCCCACTTGAAGACCGCGGTAACTGACTTGTTAACTTAAGAATGAGCGTTAAATGAAAAAACAGCGGAAATATAAATTTTATTTGCATCATCATCATTTTTGTGCATTTTTACGCCATTAATTGT
>JAQFYG010000607.1:0-27420 GCA_034694325.1 Entomobrya corticalis | reverse complement strand
GATACAACAGCACAAGTGAATTAATACCGCGGTGATGCGACATTATAATTATTTCTGCGGAAGTCACGCATGCAGTTGAGCCATATAACTATTAATATATTCTGTGACAAGACACTTTTAAAATAATTCCATATTATGTAAAAGGAAAAATTTTGTTTTTCAATCACGCAACACATTTGTACCACCGCTACTATCATACATTGTTATAAAAAATGTACCGAGCTACTATAAAATAATATGATATAGATATTACATAGGTGTATATTTTTAAGGAGAAAACATCATCTTGCATTTTTGCATGCGTCATCGAACAAAGCTGTAACCCGATGCATTTGTAAATTGTAACAATATTATTATAAAAAGCTTTAAACTATTTTTTGACATCAACAACGCAATCAAACATAATATTAGTTTTTGATAATTTTGGCTCGTTGTAAATAAACAACGTGTAATTGTAACTGTTAGCCAACTTTACGGCCGAGTGAAAAGTAAAAATCAGTGTATCCTTTATGATAACGACTACTACTGTTAGCAAACTTGATATGCCTTTAGAGTTGACTAAAAATGAGATTTTAATATTGGTATATATTGCATCACTGTAAAAAACTAATCTCAGGATGGAGATTCAACATATAACTTTAATTGCAATGAAGACAAAACAGACAAACACTAGAAAAATCGTATCCTGCAGTTCAATGCTTTCATGATTATCGATCTACATTTTCTTTCACTAACACTTGAACAGTCAAATTTACTTTTCTAAACCTTAAAAAGTATACCATGTCATTTTTGAAATGTGCCTTCCATTTTGCAAATTATTAAATTAAGAAAATCGTTTTTTATTTGACATGAAACGAATTGTATTTTAGCACAGAAGATTAAAACTAAACACTCGCAGTTTACAGTCACAGTCGTGCCGTTTGCAGAAAGTATGAATTACTATTTTTTCTTACCGCAATTTTGCGTTTGGAAGCCAAGATCTGATCTTGTATAAACCAAAACTATAGTTTTGGTTAGGTTTGAAAGACAGACATGTATGCCAAAGCAAAAGAAATTATTGTACTTATTAATACGCATGATGACTGGATGACCAATTTAATGACATGATAAAAATAATAATAAAAACCAACAGTATGTAGCCACTAGCCAAACTGTCAGACTAATACTTATGTACTACTAGAATATTTTACTAATTGTAAGTAGGTTATAAAATGACAAAGATTAATATTTAAAAATGTGATCCTTGTAGAGCGAAACTTGCCTTCGTTTTTAGTCATCGTCAAACTTGTTATTTGTTACTAGATATTTATAAGATTTAATACCTTGATTGAATTAAATAAATGTTTCAACCTCAACTCGACATTCCAACTGCAAAAAATGTCCTCGATAATAAAAGGCTAGTAGTATTTCCTTCCGCGGATTCGTTTTGTGTTTACCCATGAATTTATGTCAATTTAGTAACGCCATAATCAATGAATTCGTTTTGTTATCGATATTATTATTTGCCAATGTAAGAAAAATATACGTTAATGCATGTGAGTGTGAACTATCATGCTTCTAAAAAAAATAAACGTACTACGAAATAATTGAAACAAATCAAATGCATTATTTTTTATTTTTGAAATTACCTGATTTCCGACTTTGCCATTGTTGACGATCCAGCGAAAGGTGTAAGCATGTTATCTGAAGAGTATTTCTTCATTGGCTCATTGTTGTCGTTATTGGACTTTCTGTGTCCGTATTTGTGTTCTATCACGCGGGAATCATCCGCGTCCCCACCACCGATGGCTCCCTTCGAATAATTTCTGCCTTCCAAATATCGCTTTCCTTCTTTCAGAAGATCAATTAATATTTCTTCTGCCGGTCTTCCCTCAGTCTGCACTGCAACGATACTTTCACCGGATGTGTAAGCAATGTTTTCAGTAGAAATACAAGGATCTTTTATGATTGCTGCAGTTGCTACTACCGGCAATTGTATTAAGGATTCAGATGCTCTCATTTTGCTTCCTTTTGAAGAGAATCCAAGTGTTTTCTTCATTTTTCCAAGGAAGCCTTTCCTCTTTTTTGGACCTTTACTGCCTTCTTGCTCTAATTGTTCCTGTCCCCCAGAAGAGTCAACAGGAAAGTACTTCGATTGAATTAAAGGAATAGTTCCAGTAGAAGCAGTGGTCGCGCTGGAATGCTGATGTAAATACCTATCTGTATCCACGATATTACTTTCAGACTCAGAACTGGGTATTCTTACTGGAGTATTCAGCAAAAGTGTGGACAATGGAATAGGTTCCGAAGTTTTTCTTGTTGGTGGTGCAGCCACTTCACTTTTATTTATATTTTTGTCGTTGTCGGAAGAAAATAAGCGTGTAAGCAAATGTTTTGCAGAACTCGGTTTAGATTTTTTCTTGGGTTTTGAGGTGTCTGCCAGAAATGGATTGGAAGTAGGTACATTTAAACTCGGAATTATATTTGAAGACTCCTCAGGCACCTTATTACTTTTTGGAGATGTGGAGCCTACTTGGAACAATTGTGCTGCTGATGACGATGACGGCATAGGATTATTACCCACAGACTGTTTTTCAAAAGCATAATCATAAGCATCATCTTTTGACGAATCCAGGTAATCAAGACTTTCACCGCTAAACTCCGCATTGGTTGGGCTGATAGTAGCGGCTGAAGAAGGGGTCGTGAAGACTGCTTTTTCCATTGGTAATGCCTCCTCAGACAATTGTTCTACTGCGACTTTGGAAACAGCGGTAGCGTGAAAACCTATTTGTTTGTGGTCATTTCCATGACTGACACTGTTCAATTCAGGTTTTTCCTCAACTCCAGTCTTCTGCCCTAACTCGTCAAATTTCGATTCAAATTGTTCTAGACTGCCCTCATTATGATCTGTCGGCAAGTTTTCAACCGTGTAAACTTCCGCGTTGCCTCCCTCTGATTCGCCCTCTGAATATGTTTCGGACCAGTCAACCATACTAGATTTCCTTTTATCTTTTGATGATGCTTGACCACGCTGTTTAACAAAGCCGGCTGATGATGGCTGGAAGAATGCAGTATTGTTGTTACTGCTGGTTGGCATTTTGCCAATTTTTGTATTTATCTTGTCATTGACATTGCAACTTTCTTCGTCCCAGTCATCCTCCTCCTCATCTTTGTTTTCTTTTTCTTCCTTTGTAACTGTTCCCGTCCCTTCTCCTTTTTTATTAGTTTGAGAATCGCTTTCTCCAGGTTTTATACTGTCCTTCACAAAGTACGGTGACGATACATATGGTTCATTTTCAAATGCAGAATTACGCCTACTTGATGATGGATCAAAAACTTTGGTTTTAGTAGTTGAAAAGTCAACATTCAAGTGTGAATGTTCTTCCTTTTTATCCAATGTACTGAATTTAGATGGGAGTTTTCTCTCTTCGTCTCGTGAAATTCTTCTAACATTTAAAGATGCGCTGATATCACCACCAATAACTTGTTTTACAATAGGAGGATTTTCACCACCGTCATCGTCAGACCAGTCTGATTCATCTGAATCGAAAGCTGCTGCCACCGTCGCAGATTTTTTAGGATTTGCAAGTTGATTAAGATTTTGTTTACCAAACATTAAATCTTCAGCCATGTTAATTGAAGCAAAGAAAACTGACGATACGCTTGGTTGGAAAGACACGTGTTGGTTGACGGTTTTTATTCAGATACAAGAATCAATGCGTCTATAGTCTATAATGATGTTTTGGAGTTAATTAAATTATTGATTGGTAGTGGAACTAATTGGAATGGTAGAAAGTGTATTTTAATAAGGATCCTAGTAAAAGCCTTTCTTTGAATTTATTTCTTTATATCTGCCATGTGGAAATGGCACAAGAAATATTCCAGAAGGAGCTTTGACTTTTTGCTCATTTTTACGAGGCATTATCGATTATTTTCTGGCCATTTTGTCTCTTGAAATGGTTGCTTGGTCTCGTATTCAGTAACATGTTCTGTCGTCAGTCAGTCAGTTAGTCAGCAACAGCAGAAACATCAACAAAACAAACAAGAATACCTGGAAGTGGACATGTATGTATCAAGCTTGGAACCAGTGGAACGTTGTTTTGATGGGATTTCATGGACTTTCATTGCATTACAGAGGAAATGGGGGCTTTGTACCAGAAGCAAAGGCAGGAAAGTCGCGCATACATGAGATTGAGTGAAAGGAAGAGAAAGACAGCCCCATCCATGCATGGTGGAAGGAAAGTAAGAGCAATGTGCTTTCTTTCTATGGTGCTGAGTGCTATCCAGCCTGTATTGCTTAAAGTAATTTGATGCAGCTTGTTATGTGGCTGTATCTCTTCAGTTGTTGTTTGCAATGAAGAAAACTTAAAGAGTAGCTTATTATTGGAGCATTAAAAATGCAAAATTTATGAATGATTGGTTGGATTAAATAAATAATGCGATATTTATAAATGTCGGTTTAAAATTGCTTCGTTGTTTGTTTTATACTTTATTATTATTATTGCATTTTTCACTAATCGCTCTTTCGTATTTTTTCTTTTTAATCAATTCGGTTCTAATAATGATTATACTGTTTTACTACAATTTTATAGTTACACACTTGTGGTTATTTTCTTTCATCAATATTCTTACTTTTACTTGGTTTTATTACATTCGCCATATACGTAAGATTTCGTGGTTAAAAAGATATCTGGATATCACAGGCAGATTCAAGAAGACGCATATAGTACATGCTTGGATCATTTGAAAGAAAGAACTTCTATAAATCTTAAATACGAATTTAAATGGAAGTCAGTTAAAATTAACATATTAATAGATAGATAAATGCAAGAAGACCCAGTCATATGACTGTTTTCGGAAGACGGCCAGTGGCGACGAAACGGCTACAATGGCGGACCACCAGTAGTTGACACTGGGCGTTAGATAAGTAGATAGAAAGATCTTCGATTTCTAAAGAAAGTTTTGTACCTTTACATACAATACAACAAATGGCGGAATTTTGTTAACCAAAATCAAGGCTGGACCGTCCAAAGCACTATAAGCACTTTAAATATTGCTATCTGGTTAGGTGTCTTTTTGTAAATGACGTTTACATCTTTGCTGCTAAATTAAAATAAATAAAATTGGAAGCGATGAAGGCGACTCAGGCGACTGAGAGTTAAAAGGTAATCCTTGGTATTTGTTATCCAATCTCAATTTTTTCAGGATTCAGGTATTGTTCAAGGGAAGCTTTTCATGTAGTCGTTTTGTTATCCTTTCTAATAGAAGGATGAGGAAATATGCTACAATGTATACTCTGTGAAGATTCGAAGTTAAAAATGTTTACTTATCACTAGAATTCGTCCCGTTTACGATACACTTTCAAATCTTCTATTCGTTTTCGCAACATCACGCAATCGTGATCTAGCCCATCCACTACTTTTTCATACCGTGTTTTTGACTTGTCAAACTAGAGAAAAAGGAACACAAATTTAATATAAAATTGATCATACCACCACTTGTATATTGATCATAACAATTAAATATAGACAGGTAAAATGATTGTTTGCGATTTGTACCTGTTCTAACGAGTCGCCCATGGCTTTCCCAAAGTTTTTTACGGAAAATTCAATGCGCGGAATTACCGTTGCTACCAATGGACCGGACTCCTCGATAATCTGTTGAATGAGTAACTCTATCGCAAAAACTTCATCTGCTAGTGGGGCAGCTTTAGTCCCCTCAAAATCTTCAGGTGTTTGTATATTGAGCTCGGACACTACATTTCGAAGTTCTTCGTCCAAAGTTTCTCGTTTTTCAAAAAGTTCCACCAAATCTTGAAGAACCTGTTGTACTGTTTGACTACGCTCATTTCTTGTTAATTCGAGATGTGTATTCCCGTCCAAAAGCACGCCGAGAGTATTTAACGTCTCATCGTCTCTATCGTCAAACACGGTCTCAAAGTCATTTAGTAACCTGTCAAAGTCTTGTCTTAATTTTGTGTATGATTTTCCCGATCTAGCAACTATCAGTCTATACTGTAAACAAATATGCAAACAAAATAGTAAAAGTTAATATTATTTTCGTAATAATTTGTAATAAATAATTTTGACATTCTTAAAAAAGTTATCATACTTCATTCTCGAACTCATGGATTTTCTTTTGTGTCTCCTCCACAACTTTCAACGCTGTCTGCATAAAATTTTTCGGACCTCCGGGTATTCTCTCCATTTTTTCATATATTCCCACTTGGTTTTTAATACTTATAAAGGCATCGTACGTTGGTCGCACTCTGTTGTAAAGGTCAGCGAATGGATCCGTGTTGATGATGTTTTTGAACTGGAAACAAAACACAAAGAAATAAAACCCTGTCATTTCATGAATCTAAAGACCTAAATAGGTATGCAGACGTCGCTCATCTTTCCTTAATTGCTTTTCTAACCTTTTCGTCCAGCTTTTCAATTCTGTCGAGGTAGTCAACGACTCGTTTGAGGACAATGTGGGGACGACCATCTCTTTGGAAAATAAAAGGTAAAGACACAAACGCTACCGCAGCAAAAAGTATAACTGAGAAACAACAAACACAAGTGTTGCACCTCATTGCGCGATAGCACATTTAACAGTGAGTCAACGTTTCAACCACAGTAATAACAATTATGTGACAAAGCTACATTTAGCTTTCTTCTTTGAGGTTTCCTGCTTTCTCTTGGAAGGAGTAGAAGTGGAAGTATATAAATGGCAAATTGTATTCGTAAATTAAAAATTATTGACTAGGTATTTGTATTGAATGAACTCCTGGCTTGCATATTCATTAAAGTTGGATCATCTTGGTGCGCTGTTATATAAGTTATAATGTTTATCTGACAATTGGAAAATCTGTGGAATTTTCTCTGTAAGAAAACTGTTGGTTGTTGGAAGTATATACATTTGAGTTATGCCAAGACGCTGTGTAAATCTTTTGTACTTTTATGATTGACACTTCATATTGATAGGAAAGTTTCTTCCGCACATGCCAAATAAATAACTGCACACATTTTTGAAAGAGTTTGAGTGACAAAAATAATTGCAGAAAGGAAATGCAAGCATTGGTGATTACTATTGTGAGCAGAAGAGGTGCATGAATTTACACACAACATTCTTCCACTACATCATGGTCATGATGATGAGGAAATGAGAAAATCCTTTTTCCTATCTTTTCACAACATCCACACAAGATGTTGATCCGGAGCACAAGATCCCGGGCTTAAAAATACCATCTGAGAGTTATTGGAAGTATTTATGTAAACGAAAGAGGAAAAGAGAGAACTTTGATAATATGCAACATTGTGCCCACTGACACTATTCCACGCATCTGTGTATTCTCTTTGCACTCTCCTTGGGCATCTCTGTAAGTATGTAATAATGAAAATGTATGTAATTTATAACAGAGTAGTGGTTAAATGTGAGTGTGTGGGATATTGTGGAACGTGAACAAAAAAAGTGAATTCCTTCACTGTCCTCTTCTCTTGCTAAAATTCAACTCAATTCTTGTATGCAAGCAAACAATATGATATGCAGAGAAGAACATGGTTTTTATGAGGAGAATAGGTATGGACACACCTAAAGTATTTTAGGAACACATTTAAGCCTCTGACAAGGCAAAACATGTGCTGTTTTTATGCATATGCTAATTAGCTTTGTGGCAGTGGGAATATTTTTTGTCTGTTCTTCTCCGACCATCAACATGGAATAATGATCATGTTTGTAAATAGTAATAATGTCGAGCGCATAAGTAGTAAAAAAAGATTATCTAAATTACTTGTGCTAATACAGTATAAACCCTTTCGATAGCCTACTTTTCATATAATTTCATATTACATACAAAATCTTGTCTGTGCTTGTGCTCCACTAACTAGATCACTTTGAGGAGTTTAAAACGATGCTCATTTTTGGTATGAATACATTAAGCCCTTTAAAGAAGCATAATAACTTTAATGAAAAGATCAACATCAGCATTTTTGTTAATGTTGTTATGATGGCGTACATAAAACAAGACGTGTGCGGTCGCGGTCTGGAAAAGATGTAAAATATGGCTATTTTTAGAAGAAATCTGTTTGAGTGGATTAATCTGTGATAAACTAGAATATAATATGAAATGTGACAAATTTACGTGCGTGTCTCAATAATAAGCTCGTATACCAACGAGCACTCTATTGTCCATTTTGAGACTGTTTCAAAGAAAGTAGCTGACGCTATCATTTTCTCATCGGTTTTTATATTTCATCTGCTTTTCATAATAACAAACAAAGGACAAAGATATCACATTCTTCTCGTTCAGCTTTAGAATTATAGGTACTGGGATTCTGGGACCAGAGGAAATCAATATTTTATAATACTTAATATAATTTGTATTGAACAATGATGTAACAAAATCTGAGTTTAAATTGGAATAAAGATGAGGTACATTTATTATTAATCTAATCAACTCATTGCTATCATCTATCATGTTATGGAAGTGTGGACGTGCAGATACCATTGTGTTTGCTTTTAGTGGAGTTCATAAATGTAGGTCTTAATTGCAATAATTTATATGCTCGCTCAACGGAATATTATACACGTTTGCCATTATTTGCATATTTACCTAAACGATGACATCATGAGACTAACAACTAACAACACCTAACAGGTGGTATTTGTTTGCACAAGAAATGTGTGGCAAACACACATGAGATCATGTTATTAGAATTGTGCTTATTTTCCGCATAATCCTTTCAGCAATTTTTTGTTAGCCAGAATAATTTTTGCTAAATTACACTTCAATGAAAAAATGATTTTAGTCGAAAAATAAGACAAATGTTGTCACAGTTTAGGAAAGTATAGAAAATTGTGATTTTAATCTAAAAACGAAATGTCAACCGACGAAGAAAATGAAAACTGTGGTCCCAAAGTCGGAATAAAATTGAGCAGGGATCAAGCAGAATTCATTATTAAACGGCATTTTCCTCATCTTTCTGTAGTCAGTATTTTACACATCAATCGTGGGTACAACAATCGGGTTTATGTTGTGACTACGTCGAACAATGAAGAGTACATTTTACGACTTGGGGGACGGTTTTGGACACGCTATAAAACTGAAAATGAGGTTGCGGCTCTACTCTACATTTCAAAACGTTGTAAATCAGTACCAGTTCCAAAAATATTTGGGTTTTGTACAGACAAAACTGCATCCGGAATAAATGCGGAATACATTCTTATGGAGAAGTTGGAGGGAAAACCGCTTGACTTTGTTTGGAGTAAATTGGACTTAAACGGTAAAATGAATATAGCCAGTCAAATGGCTACTTTTGTGTCAAAGATTCAGGGACTACGTTTCCCTACGATAGGATCATTTCAGTTTGAAACCGAGTTGATTGGTAATTCTCATGGAATTGGCATTGAACCGGAAGAGATGACAGATGAAGTTGAGAGAATTATAAAAGTTGGGAAAGGAGTGGAATTTGAAGGTGGTCCATTTGATTCGTTCCTTGAGTATTTCAAAAGCACATGCGAAACAGAGATTGGACATTTAAAAAACTGTGAATTTATGAAAGAGTCGGACGGATATAGCGAGCGTCTAAAAAGAATTGAAAATTTTGTTAGCGCTTTTGAAAGTGTAGATACTCTTCCAATTGGAATATGTAAAAGAGGAATGGAAAATGTGCCCTTTGTTTTCACACACGGTGATCTCGAACTGCGGAACCTTCTAGTAAACGATGAAACCCTGAAAATTACAGGAGTATTGGATTGGGAGTTTTCTGGCTCGTATCCTGTGGATGAAGAGTGGTTTACAGGGTTTTCGTTTGTCGATGCGGATACGTGTGACTGGCGTGTGTTTGGTGAGGAGCGACCACGACCTGCCTTGGCTGAGGATGATGCTGATGAGGAGAATGCTTTTCATCCGGAAATTACTAATTTACTACGTCAGGATTTTTTGAAGCAGATGAGAAAAAATGAAGTGTCTGTACCGGATGACATTTCAGGACATATGATTAGGGCGGAGCTGTACTATTTTAAAGGATTTATTTGCCCATGGTGGCTTCGTGAAAAGCAAGATCCTATACCTGATGCTCATTATGGCGATAGAAATAATGCATGTCAAAAAGTTGATCGTATTTTAGATAAATATGGATTCTAGAGTTATAAATAAACTATATTATATATTTAAAAATTCCTATTGTAGTTTATAATACTTAATGTAATACATATTTATTTGGCACAGTAAATAAAAATCATTTTTAATTTATTAAATGTACAATATAATTATCAATTAGTTTCTTTGTAAAAGTAACTATTTATCCTCCAAAAGCCTTTCCACCATTTTGTTTATTGAAAGTGAGCTTGGTCCTTGCACCTGATCTTCTATGTTTCCTTTGAAGTAGGCTCGGGTTGTAGGAATGCGCTTAATTTCAAACATTTCCTTGAACTCTGGCTTTTTCTCAAGATCCACGATCGCGAGATTCATTTTCTCATTGTTTTGACGAGCCAAATCTTCTAGTTCGTTTTGAAGACTAGCACAGATTCCACCTCCACATGACCTGTAATAACAACCAGTAATAATTACATCGATATTATACAACCTGTTGGTTGATAAGATATTTTGAACACTAGAAAATAACATGATTGTCCGACTTACGGTTTTGTAAAGTAGACGATGACAGGTCGCTTTTGATTGCGTAGTACAGCAATATCAAACACTTGTTTTGTTGTGATCTCAAAAATATTTACTCTGGATTCTGAAAGATCGCAAACAGAGAGAAGCGCTACCAGTAAAACAATTGGCATTCGGGCAGCCATTTTCAATGAATATATTTTGTTTCTTTATTTAAATTTGAAGAAATGATGAACAAAGTCTAAGATGATAATGATCACTACATCAAGATCTGCTTCTCTTTTATATCAGCTTCTTTTTAAAAATGATACCTGGAACTCCTTCATAAATTCTATTTTTACAAAAGCAAAATGCGCATTTATTGCAAGTCAAAGAATGTGAAGACAAAAGACCCATAATTATGTCTCGTGTCAGAGAATCTTGCAGTTTAGTAGCCCACATTCATTCAAGTTCAAGTATTAATGGAACTTGTCCTGCTGCCAGACTAACTAAACTCATGATGAGTTCATGGGAAGCCAAAATTGTTTGCCTTTTTGCTCGGACAAAGTAATATTTTCTTAGATTGGAGGATAGACGAAAGACTAAAGTCGCTAGCGCATCAAAAATTTCCTAGTAGCAACTTCATAATATTATTAGCAACAATAACAGCTTAAATAGTAATTATAGGTTAGTGTATTTTGTTTATTAACTCAACAATAAATTCAATTAGTCATTATGATATGATAATCTGTTACATGAATGATCAACTCGCAAGAAATCGTGCATGTTTCAGATCGTTTCTTGCGTGGACAAGTAATAACACGTTGTTCCGGCTGCGCATGTACATTTTATATCTTTTATATTAATTTCAGATACATCCTTTTATCTCATGAATCACGCCTGGATGACATTAATGGGATATTAATGCAAAATACTTCTATTTTGCTATCTCCTGCAAGTAATTTTATTCGCCAACAATAATCAACAAAAAGTCAGGCTTGGTACTTGGTACTCTTGTAGGTATTACATCGATTAAAAATCTTAAATACACATAGGTAATCAGTCATTGTTTCAGAATTTTTATATTTGATCAATAAAATATCCTTCTCCATGATCAAGTATAACTATTTTGAACTGAATGAAAACTTTAGGAATAGAATATTTATAAACTACCCAATAATATTTTAGCTTCCCCTAACCATAAATTTTAAACATTACAGGTTTGATACTTTCTAGTTCCCTCTACATTCTGATTATCCAGTAGTCTTGATTGCTTAAATGCGACTTTTAAAATACATTTTTTAATAATTGTATAATTTTAGAAACAGATAATTACTCTTGATTATAGATGACAGTAATAACTGGTTCCATCATACGTAAAATGAATAATAGAGAGTTTTTTAAATAAAAAATTTTCTATACGTTTAGAGACTGTAAATCAAATGTTTATAAACCAAATAAACCATGCAATGTAGTAATGAAAGTTCCGTCGCAAGTAATGGTGGATATTTAATTATACTTCATATTTAATTACACTGCAGATTTACTGCTGCTGGTCATCAGATCACTGCTATTATTATAAGGATTTTGATGATGATGTTGATTAGAGATTACTTGATAGCCATACTATACGTATAAAAAATTTGGTGGAAATTGATCAAGCCATTTTTAAGTTACAGCGAAAATGACTTATATCAGGTCTTTTATGGGCACCTGCAGATCTCAAAATCAGAAAGGTACTTTCCTTTGGGACATACCATATGTGTACAAAATTTGGTGGAAATCGGGCTAGCCATTCTAAAGTTATAGCAAATATGGTAATTTGCAGGCTCTTAACGGGCACCTGCAGACCCCAAAATCAATAGGGCCCTTTCCCTGGACACATTATATGTGTATGCAAAATTTGGTGGAAATCAGACCAGCTATTCTCAAGTTATAGCGAATATGTTAATTTGCAGGTCCTTAACGGGCACCTGCAGACCCCAAAATCAATAGGGTCCTTCCCCTGGACACATTTTATGTGTATGCGAAATTTGGTGGAAATTGGACTAGCCGTTTTCAAGTTATAGCGCGGACGGAACGAAGGAAGGAAGGAAGGATTAGGAAACTAGTAAGCTCCGTTACAGACGGAACTTAATAAATGCTATTTCAGCAGGTCAACATACCTGTCAAAATACGTATATAGAATCGATGTGTCGTTAAATTTCATTCATTTTTCAAAATATAGATCCAGTCCTTGAAATATATTCGCTGCATTGAAAAACTGAGTTTACGTGGAGTTTATTCTGAGAGTGAATTATATTATGAGTATTTCTGATTGTGGTAACATTAACATCAAAACTAAAGCCACCATTTCACCCTTTCTTGTTAAAAAATATGAGATGTATTAATAGTGCCTATCTGACTGTGAACATGTTTTGAAAGATATTTGACTTTTGTCCTCCCCTGCCTTAATCTTTTCATGTTTGTGAATGAATAAAGAAAATGCTCATGTAGTGTGAGATTTTTTTCAGGATTGAATTTAGAAATTGTATATCTGAATAACTGGGTGTACTTCTCAACACATTGGATCAAATGTCATCGGTTTTATTAATAATATTATTTTACAGATCATAACATTACATTCCTTGATTACTTTATCCTTAGTTCTGTTAATGCAATTCATGGATCTCATATCAAAGTCATTTTCTTTCCTACCTTCATCTAAACGTGAGGTCTGAAATATCCAGGTATATACAAATAACAAGGTACTCTGATGGTCCTGTTCCTGTTGATAATTATCCTCATTATCATATTATATCACCTTCATTAATATATTATTTACAACGCATTATAACACATAAACGCACATAAACATAATAAGTCATATATATAGATGACCTGTGATGCATTAAAGGACAGGTAAATGATATTAAAATAGACTGTGCAAGTTTCATTAAAAGAAAAATAAATAAATCATCACGTTATTTAGCAGAAAAAAATAAATTAAAAATGCATAAATTATTTAAAAAGTTTCATTGCATACTTTCTATAAATCTATTAAATGTTTGAATAAAACCCTGTTAACATGTCAAATATGCTTCATTAACATAATAAAGTTTGGTGAACAAAGTAAATGTAGTAAAAGGGAAGCTTTTGACGATTTTGATAGTACTAACAACTATCAGAAATTTTGACCCCCCGGAGAGAGCAGAAATAATTTTCGAAGCAGTACAAAATGAAGAATTTGCCGATTGTGGCTGTAATTGTAGTTGTAGTGTTTCAAGCTCATGTAAGTACATCCATCCTACATATTACAAAACTGGAAATTTAACTGGAGAGGAGGATAGAAGAACATAATTGTTCATAAAATAACTAAATTAAATGACGCTGTAATCACTCGTTTTACAGGATTTGCTAGTGTCTGGGCAATCAAAAGAAAAGAGCTGCCGCTCTGTAGTGCAAGATATTACCAAAATGCAATTGGGAGGAATTACGACTTGCACAAAAGCCATGAAATTTAAGAATGGGAAAGAAAAATCAAAAAAGATGAACGTAATTCCGTGAAAAAATTAAGTTGATATATTTAATTATGATGTAGTCAAATGTTGAAAGAAATTTTTTATTGTTAAAATTTAGTGCATTCTGAGGTGCGTCATGATGGACGTGGGAATTGTATGTGAAAACATTCAGACTATTCCAAAAATCATAATTATTATTAACTTGTTACTATTAGTCAAGATTTGAGTGCAACGCGACTGTAAAAACGATCTGGTTGTAATTTCTTTTAGTTGAAAGACGATGGCCAAGTCATAGAAGGAGAAAACATTGGCAACTTTATTTCAAAGTTTTTCCCTCCAAACTTGGTTGAACAGGCGAACCGTACCTTTTTTCCTTGCATTAATATTGGAAGTAAGACTGGTTAAATTATTCATATTTTTATGCCAGTTTATTGCAGACGCAGATTGTTGGCTTTCATCATGGTTGGAGGATTTTAATCCATTTGTTTCATCATTTCAAAATTTCCTTGGAATAGAACCAATGAATTTACAATTGCCTGATTTTAATAAGTAGCGTCAAATATGAAATCTTGATTTTTCAGTTGAAACGAGATTCAAGACACTTGAAGAAGATCAATTCTGCCTTACATATGACCCCTTCATCAAATGCTTGATGGGCAACATACCAAATGTTATAATTTATTTTATTCATTTCCAAAACATATTATTATTGTTGTGAATTGGCTCTGGAAATATTAATTTTTCTGATTGAATTTGCAGCTTTGTCCTAATTAAAGTGGAAATTTGCAGATGTTCGACCAGTCGTAAAGAAAACTTTCCACCTGCTAAATGAATACTTTATTTCATATTTATGTCTTTGTGTATTTTATTATTTTTAATAAATTAGTACATAGTAAGTCAATCATGAAACGTTAATTAAGAAAAGTAAAAGTCAAAACGTAAATATGTTTCCTCCTTATTTTTACTTGCATATATAAATCTCTATATCGTGGAAAATAAACTGATCTCTCAAATTAGTAGTGTTAAGACGGTTTGTAATATGAACACAAATTCCAAATCCAAACTATCATCCATCAAATATTTTATCCGATATGTTTGCATTTTACAGATTTGCGACAGGTTTCAAAGCCTTTTCTAAAGAATTTTTTGTGTCCCATATTACCCCATTGCTTTCTATTCAAAAATTACCTAGAACAACCTTTATAACTGTATTTGTTTTAGACCCAGTTTTCGACTTTACCTTGTTTTTATAATTGTACTTCAATATATTAAAAATATATATCCGACCTACCCAACCAAGTAATTATTATTATTTAAACCGTAGGCAATATAGCAAGCCATACCCGTAGGCGATTAAATTTGTAGAGATTACCAAAATACTCACAATCGTAAGTATGCCATTCATAAATTTTGATGAAAGATTCAGTTTCAAAGATTACAATTTTAACTTGGATTTTACATGTAAATAAAAGCTGCTAACATTAATTGAATTTAGCTTTCACACTAAACATACATTTAATTTTACCCTAAACTAACTGAATAGTATGCATACTACATAAAAATGCATAAATTCAATGAAATCCCGTTTTCAGCTCCACCCTTGATCCCATGTTAGTTTTGACAATTTTACAGAGCTACTAAATATTCAATTTTAATCGAACAAAAGTAAAAAGTAACCTAACAATGTCACCACTTCAGAGAAAGAATGTTCAATGAAATTCGTCGCGTAAATACGGCCCAACGACAAAGGATTTCTCAGCATATTTTTTACTTTGTAATGTTTCATTTGTAAATCATTGTTTCTGTCTGCAACTTTTGACGGTTAAAGACCATTACAAAAAAAAGTTTTTAAACTGTATTCCAACTCAAGCTTTCATTCGTATGCATGTTCAGCGTACTACATGGCAGAGTAAAAATGGTACATGCACCCATGCGTGCGTATGCATAATGTTTGATATTCCTCTTTTTTGAAGATGTGTTTTACGTTTTACTATGTATCACTTTAATTGTTTTGGAACATAGTTTTAATACTATTTTGTGCATATCTCTCCACTGTCACATCACATTTTACTGAACTCTCTGACTACGACATACTGTTGTATCATTGTTCCTAACCTTTCTTTGTCATATTTACGTTGTACTTTGAAAGTAATGACCGTGCTACATTTTTGTTTTCATATTTCTGTTCTGACCAGCGCAACTAGGTATCCAGAATATTGATTCTCAATTGATGCATACCTTTTGAAAACCCATGTAAAATGTAAAACTCCATATATTTATAGTTAATGTTTATGACTATGATTTTTATAATTACTGGATTTTAAAGATGCTAGGAATTGGAAACATGCTTTCAAACATGCACAGTAATTGTTAGCCCTTTTGTAGCTTTATTTGCTTTAACATGCACCCAAAGTATTTACCTTAATGCATATATGACTTAACTTGTAACGAATAATTAAAAAATAATGTTATATGTGGGACCCGTGTATTATGTATTATATATGCATTTATCTAATTGATGTTTAGATCATTGTTTCAAAATTATTCGTGGGTGAAATGGAGGTAATTATAATGAATGTTTATATATAGGACCTAAATGAATTTTTCCGGGCATAAGGATTGCCCAAGGGTTAGAAATGACAAGGTTCTATACTTTTGGTCAAAGTTTTTGGACAGAATACGGATAAAAGAAGATAAGCGACCATGAGGTTGCTTCCAGCCGTCTTCGTGACTTTCTTTTTAATTTTTGAGATTCACGTAAGTTTCAATAAAGTTTAGCAAAAAACGTTTCTTAAAAACAAGCACAACAGGTCTTTTTTGCTCCCTTTCTTTAACAGGAATTGGTTCTCAGTGAAGTTGCCGAAAAAAGCTGTCGAGCTACTGTTCAAGACATTACAAAACTGCAGCTACAACTCGTTTCACAATGTGCGAAGAGCATGAAGTTCAAAAATGGAAAAGAAAAATCTAAAAAGCAAAATGTAATTGTAGTAATTTGACCAGTGCTTTGATAATTTGATTGATGTACTAACAAGTCGTAAGTCAAGTCGTATGAATGTTTAAAAGTATTATTTGTGTAATTCAGTGCATTTTACGGTGCGCAATGATAAGGGCTGAACTTACAAATCCGGACGGTCAAGTGACTGCCGATTCCATTGACTTTCTTCTTCAGAAGTACTGTCCTCCTTCAATGGTTGACAAAGCCAACAAAACATTTTACCCATGCATGGAAATAGGCAGTAAGAAATAACAAAATGTTAATTATTATCTGGATTATTAATTCTGTGAATTTATATTAAGTCAAGGCCCAATACATATAAGGCTTTTGAAATTAAATGCATCGCATAAACTTTGTTTAATATTCTCTTATAGTAAACGAGCCGTTTAAGACTCCGGAAGAGGATCCATTTTGTTCAACATACGATCCTTTCATAAAGTGCTTTATGCAAAAAGCAACAACTGTGAGTAAACCAATTATTAATCTCCAAAAATGCTAAAAACATAGATACGATTATAAATTATAAGCATCAATTTTTTAATTTTTGCTAATAACTAAACTGTTTTACTGATGCGACTAGATATGTAACTAATGTTATTGATATATGAACGGGCACGATGATGAATGCACGTTGGCTGTTGGCATAAAAGGCGACTGTGGCTGTACACATTAAATTAATTAAAATATTTAAAAATTCCTTTTGTTAATATTATGAAATAAAAGTGGCATTGTTTTTACGTGGATAAAAAAGTTGAATTCAACAAAACTCGTTGTTTCCCTTTAAAATCCAAGCACTTTGTTCTTAACTTTAGCATAAGCTGTAAAATAGTAGATTATTTCATAAAAATAGTACGCAGTCTAAACCTTCCTGTCTGTCATTGGTCATTTTCAGTGCATATATAGCTTTCTGCGTGACAGCAGCAAGGTTTTTTTAAATTTGCGAACAAACAATGGATAATTGATATTCATGTATATATATTTATCTGCTTCCTTGTATTTTCATTTCATAAAAAATTCTGAACGATTAAAATGTAAAACCAAAGGGATATATAAAAGGATGATTCAGGTCGTGCGATATGCGAAGTTCAACATTTTAGCATATTTTAAGGGTGATAGAAAATCACCGGCTCCAAGGAAGAAGACTGGTTAACAAAGTTTTCAGGAAATAAAGATTGTTCCTCTGGAGCAGTTACACAGTCAAGAAGATGAAGATTCTTGGGCTTCTTTGTTTGGCTGTGGTCATCATTACTGCAATAATTCAGGTAATCAAAACTACTGCGCAATCTTCTTCACATTAAAAAGATGTTGGGATTTATTCAACAAATTGGTGTACGTCAATCAACTGCTGAAATCATTCATTTTATTATTTTGCCCTATGGTGCGTTAATATTAACACAGAAAAGTGACCAAGCACCTGCAGAGAAAAGCTGTAGGATGGTGGCAGCAGACTTCACGAAGCGTCAAATTCAAGGTATCAGCCAGTGCACAAAGTCAATGAAATTTAAAAACGGAAAGGACAAATCCAAGAAAATGAACGTGAGTGCCAATATGAACAGCAATTAAGTGTATAAAATATATCACATCGTCAACTATGTCTTTGTAGCAAGAAGAGCATGAAAGGTATAGAGTATTAATTATGCATCTAATGCATCCCATATTTAAACAAAAATTAATAATGAATTAATTTGGTCTACAGTGCATATTGAGATGTGTAATGATAAAGGAAAATCTTTTACAAGATGACGGTCAGGTAACATTTGATGCATACAACAACTTTGTGACATCCGAGTTTCCAGCGTCCATGAAAGACAGGTTTAATGGAACTTTCTGGAATTGCATGCAAATTGGATGTGAGTAATAAAACAGAATTTATATCATGTTAAGTTATACTATCGCATAGAAATATGGGTTTGTTTTAATATTGGATACTGGAATAGTCCGAGGATTTAAGACGTTGGAAGAAGATGAGTATTGTACAACGTATGACCCCTTCATCAAATGCTTGATGGGCAACGTTCCAGGGGTGAGGCAATATATATGTAAATCTAAATGCATAAGATTATAATTAGTATCAGGCTTTAAATGGTTTCATTGTTGCATTGCAGCTATGTAACTGGACATGAGCTGAACAATAGTTCGACATTCCAAGTGCATTTAAATGCATGGTTGGGAACGAATGAATGGAAACTTGTAAAAAACCGGGTGCGAAAGTAAACAATGATCTCACAGCACTTTGTAGGAATAATTGTTGTTTAAATAGCTGCTCTAAGTTGCCATATTATTGTATTTCCGTTTTGATAGTCACATGAGAGCTCCAAAATATTGTTTTCTTAGCCATAATATAATAACAAAATTGTTAATAAAATCTCTTTCAAGCAAGCAATTTTCCATTATTCGACAAGCAAATTTATTTAATGTTTCAATTTTATGTACATAATATGCATATTTAATTTGACATCTTCTAAAACTACAATCAATGTATCCCATCTCCATCATTTATATAATCAATATCGGATTCAACGTAGAATATCGATCATTAAAGTTAAATAATAAATAATAATATGAGAAAAATGACTAGTAAATACAGGTATTTGTGCATATGTGCAACTCATCTTTGGTGAATGTTTCAAAATACCACAGTAGATCTACTCTAACCAGGAATATTATGTACATAGGTATGTATGCCGCTTCAATATCCTCTTCCCTCTCCTCTAGTTAAAAATTTGAATGCTCGAGACCACAGGGCGATTATTTACGTCACAAATTCTGATGCTTGTGAATCTGCGGAATTTCGACAGGAGAAACACTGCGCACTCCATTGAAATCTGTAATCGATAATAAAAAAACTAATTGTTAACAATCGGAATCTATTTATATCTATTAATAGCATCAACTAATGTAAAACTCTTACCTGACTGGAGCTAATCGCTAGCTCTTCAAGGTTGCACAAGTATGATAATCCAAAGTAACCCGTAATATCGGTAGGTAAGCATGACGTATTCTGTAAGCCAAAGCTGGAGAAGATGTCCCTCGGAGAAATTTCCAGGTTTAGCTTTCTGAGACCTACAATATAACGAATAGGTATAAAGAGCAGTTATAAGTAATTTGTATCTTTACCAGTTTTTTTGGATATAAACCCTTCACCCTTCCCACCTCTTAAATGTGCAATACTTGGGCCAGTTCGAATTCGCTCAATATCAACTTCTCCATAAGCTTTATTGTAACTGATAGCGGAACATTCTTGAGATGGAATTCCAGTGAAAAGCGAGTCAACGTTGAAGTTTCTATCAGTCAAGGACAAATGCAGTTCTGTAAGTTCCGGCCATAACTCCCACAATAATGGAATGATTTCGTTTGCTGGTGATGCAACAATAAGTTTTGTCACAGAAGGGAATATTTTTGATAAACGACGCAGTTTGTTTGGATCCTTCAGGTTTATAGGTAACTCCAGTTTCTTCAAAGATACGCACGGTAGCCAATTGACGGTTTCAGAAAAGTAGTCACTCCAATCCAATTCGTCTGCAAACGCAAAGACAGAGAGCTCCTCAAGACTTGGTAAGCTCGTTGCATAACAAATTGGTCCAAAAGCAATTTGTGACGAACAAATTGCAGAGCGCGTCAACTTTCTCAATCTTTTCATTGGTGGCAGTCTTATCAGGAGATTCTTTGTTCCCATCACCTCATTCAAAGATAAAACTTCCAAAGTATCATGTTGAGAACAGATGAGTTCTTCCAAGGAGCTGCTCTGTACATCTTCGGCAAGCGACTGAAATGAAAATTCCCTCAGAGCCATTCCATCATGACTCATCTCAATCAAATAGCTGAATGCAGACTCGCATATGCTTTCCAAATGTATAGTTTTCAGCTGCATATAGTTTCCAGATTGACGAAGCGCAGACAATACATTAATGGAATAGGTGTGATCATTGTATTTCAAAAAGGTCAGCTTTTTCAAGTTTGTCGCTGCTTTAAAGAGATCAAACAAAAATCCTTCGTGGCATTTCTGACCTTCTTCGGTTTTGAATTGAATTGACTCAAGGAAAGGAAGAGTTGGTCCCCCTTGAGTATTCGACTGGTGATAGCCTGACCAGTTTGGAAACAGATTGGGATGATTTGTGACTGTTTCTGGAATGCCTTGACCCTCAACAGAGAAATTTACCATGGCCGGAGCTCTCATCAGCAATAATTCTCTCAAGGAGCAGATATCAATCTCATGCGCCATGAATTGTACTCTCAGAGTGTGAATGTAATGACCACACAAAGCAAAGAACCTCTCCACTAATGGATCATTCAAGTTCAAGTTGACGAGTAGGTAGTTGCCAAAAGGAATTTCCTGACTTGAATCCATTATCGAGAGGAATTTAGACAGTCTCGATGAGGTTCTGCCGAAACCCGTCTGGTCCAAGCATTTTACCAAAACCTCTGCTCGCATTCTTGGAATTAATAGCTGGTTCCATTTCTGACACACCAATCGACATTTTGGAATGTCCCGTAGTTTAATATGCTTGACGAGCACCTGTAGCACCTTTTGATGCAAAAGGACAATTAAATTATTTTAGAAGGAATACATTTACCTATTTAAATTATATTAATATAAGTATAGTGGTATTTTCTCAATGTTTTTATATAAAACAATTTCTGAATTCGTACCAAGTCATTTGTCAATGGATGTATCTTAAGTCTTTGAGACCCTCCGCCTGGATCCATTATTTGGAGACTTTTGAGATGATTGATCGTTCAGTGACACTTGATTTTTAATCAGTAAATCACAAAATTCCCAATTTTGTTATTACGTAAGTTTTATATTTTTTTATTCTTTGTGCAAAGAAACAGTAATGGCTCCCTCCAGCCAAATCCCGTTTTATAACAGGTGCAAAACACCCACTTTTACCAGGTATTATACCCAAAGTGTTCCCTTTCCCTGTATTTCGCTACTTTCCCGAGATGAGCTCGTCATATGTGCTGTTGCCTCAATCTCTCTGATGTATCCCTTGTCTTCTAAAAATTTCAAGGTTGTTGCGTAACATGCATTTGTGCATTGGTTTTGTTGCTGGAATTATCTACAGTTTTTGTAAAAAATGACAAGAACAGTACTAATTGTAGTAACAAAATGTACAAAAATGTGACTGGAAAGGGAATGTGTGAACGAAAAACTAAATATGTTATCGTGGTTTAAGCTACTTGCATTGGTGATGCAACTATAAATTATTACCTAAGCTGTTAAAGCTACTATATTATGTATGTACGCAACTCTTCTTTTATACTGATCTCTTTGGGTATTTTTTAAAATCCTTCCACCTCCTCCCAACAAGAGAACAGAATAGACTGCGTTAACGACTAAACATACTGGCACGTACACTTACAGGTACCTACCAATATACCTTTTACGTATTCCACTTTCTTGGATTAAGATGACACGCGCATACATTTTTTACTATTTTAAGTATTTGCTATGAAAAAAGTACTTCTACTTCCTTCCACAAGTCAAGTCACACGTAATAATATCATCATCAATGCAACATGTATCTTCAATCTTCACAATTTATGATATTACACACAAGACACAAAGCCTTCAGATGTTATTTGAGCATCCGAATCCGATATAATGAAATGGCAAATAGAGCTACGCATAAATGCGGGGCATAGAACACATTTTCATCTTTTATTTTCGCTTTAAAAACATTTATACATAGCAAAGATCATTAAATTATGGCTTCGGGGCAGTATTGTCGAAATTGTCACAACGAAATTAATTTATAGGTATGTCACATTGAATTAAACAGTCTGCATGGCTGCACCACTACTGCTAATACTCACACCAATTCGTAATTTTCTGCCCATCGCCTTGAGCTCGCCATATCTCCTATCCGCAAGATCTATTTGATGGTGCACTGTCTGCCGATAAAACACAACACTAAATATGCACAGTAAGAGGAGAACAGGAACCATTATACTTGTTATACAAATTGCAGGTATTTTTGTAAATTTGATCCATGAAAGAAGGACGACGTCAATGATGAATAAGCAAATGCTGACGGTGTTGGCAAGAAACCATGCCAAGTCAATGTACCAGATCAGGTCATCATGAGGTGAGTCTTTGGCCAACGAAATGGAGTTGAGCTTTGTCACTGCGTCTATGTGTGGGAGTAAACAGGTGGCGATAAGAATTGAAAACATTGTTGTCGACACGAGAAATGCAGTTGTCACCGTAAATGCGACAAGTAACAGGTCGCTTTTAGTCTTTGAAACATCGAGCTCTACCGTCGCCACCTACGAAAACACATTAAAAAAATAAATATAGAATATTTATGAAATGTACATATGTATCTAAATTATTGTCAAATGTCAAAAAATAAGCGTCATACCACAGAAAATCCTGCCATCAAAGCCGCCATCTCAGTTACGCCCTTTAATTTTGCTTTACTCAACTGAAGTCGCCTCCATATCAAGTAATTGACAGCTTGGATCTCGTCTGGAATCGGATTTTCATCTTCAATTTCCAGCGCAGGCTGGTCAGGGATATAGACTCGACCATAGTCTCTGATTTCTTGAGCATCATACATTTTATATAGGAACTTTGTAACTCAAAATTCGGAACAATTTTTTTTTTCAAATTTATAATCTACATCTAAACATTCTCAAAATATTATATTATCTGATCGGATCCCACGGGCAGTGCCCAACAAAAACTTGTTCCCTTCATTTTCCTTTACAGAATACTTTGCTGGATACTTCACTCTTCAACCGTTTTCCCAAAACAGTAGGAGCATTCTTGGTGGTGTGACTTTCTTTACTTTAGTAGTAACTATATCATTTATTGCTATTGCTATAAAATGACACAAAATGAATTACATAGAAGGAAATAATCATTTAGTGCACGGAAAACCAACATTTGCGGTTTTTAATGTGAATGTGCAGATGCAGAGGTTACGTTATTACCCATTATTGTGGCGGATATATCAGTTGAATTCTGCAGCTGTTTCTTTAGTTCAGTTCAATATTAA
Organism: Entomobrya corticalis; assembly: GCA_034694325.1. NCBI lineage: Eukaryota > Metazoa > Arthropoda > Collembola > Entomobryomorpha > Entomobryidae > Entomobrya > Entomobrya corticalis. The sequence continues at coordinate 3,360 of JAQFYG010000607.1, read as the reverse complement.
ACTGCTATTGTAGATATATGAATCCTCAAGAGTGAATGAGAAGTTTAAAAAACATTTTTTAGCATTCAACAACTTGAACGCAATAAAGAAGAGTAGCAACTAGTTTATATCTCTCGTAATTTTGAGTTTGCATGATGATGATGCAAGCACATAGCATTCTTTATGATTTTTCCTCCGTTCCATTGTGTTAATCTTTTGAGCATAGTATCGATGTAAAGAAAATGGCAAAACAAAACATCTCTGACAGCACGAGCATGTCATGAAGATGAAGACGCAAAAAACTAAAGGGTTTTGACAAAAGTTTTGTTCCTCCGTGTTGTTGCTCGAACAAATAAGCATATGCAAATGAATACGCACATTAAAGTGTTGGTTATGGGTTTATATCTTGGCGTTGTTTTGATAAAAGCGCAGCGTAGTTTCGTTTTGTCATTACAGACTCCTTAGCTATGAAGCGTATTACTGCCTCATTTTTATAGCTGATAATCAGCGAAAGAACGTAAATCAAGATACATTTTATGACGTTATTGTCATTGGCGTTTATGAATATTATCATGAAAAACTTTCGGAAAAATGTGTCGCTTGATCAAAATTTAAGCAAACCGACAAATTAAAGGTGGTACGCATTTAAATTTAATTAACATTCAGATCATTTTGATTTTCAGTTCATTGTTTTAGATTCAACGCGGGTTGTTGTTGTTGTGAGTATTTTGGGACTATTTTTTATAGATTACATGCCTCATAGGATAAGTAGCGCCTTATTTCACTGCAAAAAAGCATACTAAAGCTGAAAGGGTTATAAATCCTATTCTCGCGGAATACATCAATCTATCAATTTAAGATTGAGTTGTTCTAAACTTTTAGAAAGTGATTTGAAACTGAAGGTTTGATGTTCTCTCTAAGATCTCCTTTTACATTTTCCTGTTTATTTCCACTTAATAGTTTTACTCCGACTTTTCGGGCTGATTAGTAGAATAAAAAATGTGAACAAGAATAAAATTATGATGTCAGTTTCTCTGCCTGTTGCACAGATTTAGTGACAAAATAATTGGCATCACGCCCTGTTCCCAAACAGATTCTTGTAACGCGCAGCAAATAAAATAGAATTGCTTCTTCACGTATTCACGTCATCTATTATTCTATTTAAGATAAACCCAAACACCGATAAGCACAGAACTCATATTATCGTAATATGTAATGTGTAAGCGTATCCAAGTATTTTTCCATGTGTGCTTGCGCTTCGAAGTGATATGCTCTAGATGCGAACTTTTGCACCATAATCGTCATAATAATCTGCACAAGTTGAAGAGAAAGTCTATGATTTATAATGAATGTTTCGAAAGTTGGAAAATTAATTAAAATTAAACCGACATATTTTATCCGTAAAAGTAAAGCATTTCATTCTTCATCATAAACGACTATCATTATGATTTTTAAAATGTCTTTCTTTCTAGTTTCTATTATAATCTGAAGTTTCATGCATTTTTTGTTTCTTGGATAGCTGACGCTTATACTAACAGCAAGAAAGTAGTGGTAGTTGGTGATGGTTTTTGGTTGTTTCCCTGCTTGTAAATATGACGATATGACCCATCACTTGTTTGCATTGTAAGAAAGTATATCACATTTCCCCATAAGTTCCCACCTTATTTAAATGGACCCCCGTGTTGTACATGGACTTATGTACTTTCATTCCTCCTGTTTCTTGACATGTTACATGTGTTTTTAATGCAGTGATTGAGACATCAAGACTTTTCCACCTATTTTAGCCGGTTACTATCGGATAACTACTGGTTTTCTGATCCATCTACTTCCGGAACTTCATTTTGGATTCAAAATGGTATGTAATTATTTTAACACGGTGTAAATTATGTAGTTACAGTTAGCAGATAATTTATTATTGGGTCATTTAGTGTAATTTTCGTTGTGTATTAATATTGTAGAGAATCAGAATGTATTAGTAGGGAAAATTTGACAGAGTTGACAGAAAGAAAAGATTACGAAGATGGAAATTATTAAAGGTCACATATAAATATTTTTCATTTGCAGACAACCAAGCGCCGTAATAACGGAAGATCCAAGCATGGCCGGGGTCATGTGAAGCCGGTGAGATGTACTAACTGTGCCCGTTGTGTGCCTAAGGACAAGGTAATCAGTAGTCAAAGTTTGAAGGATATTTTTTGATTTACGTGAGATCCTTATAATCATATTTAGCGATAGTTATCCATTTGACTAACTATGAATAATTTGTAATGATTATTTTAGGCCATTAAGAAATTTGTGATTCGAAATATTGTGGAAGCTGCCGCCGTGAGGGATATCTCGGAACAGTCAGTATATACTAATTACATTCTCCCAAAGCTCTACGCTAAGCTCCACTACTGCGTCTCCTGTGCTATTCATTCAAAGGTCGTAAGGAATCGCTCAAAGAAGGACAGACGAGTCAGAACCCCACCACCAAGGTTCCAACGTCCAGGAGTAAGTATTGAATATTAATGTTTAATCATTTACCATTGAAATTGAACTAGTAAATGGTCCTTACTGTATTGAATTTTTCGAGATGTAGTTGTTCTAATCTTTTGTTATTTACTTCAATTTTGCAGGAGAACAGACAGCAAAACCGCAAGTAGACAAATTTCTAATTGGCTATGGAGGAAAATGTTTTACAAACATTTTTAGGGAAAACCCATCTTCCCTTATACAGGAAATAAAATCGAATAAACATTCTTATTTCTTTAAACTTTACCTGTTGTTATTAGTTGATGTCATTTCATGTTACCATTGCTCATTTAGTTGTATTGGGGTCAATGTGCAAGTCACAATTCTAGTTTAAAATCTTGTACAGTCATCAATTTCCGAATCTGTATGCATTCCATTTTTTATTCAACTGAACTGAGTTAACGAATGTCTCAATTTTTCCAGCAAACTGTTAATCAAACTTTTCCAGCAAAACATACTGCAATTACACTGATTACATACTGATGACCATTGTCATCTGTAGCATCTTCATTTAAATACTGTGGATATATCCATCCACGGAACGAGAATTAGTTGAAGAGTAGACAACTTGTTGGTATATGCCACCCAAACCCAATGGGGTCTCTACGTGAAAGCATTAAGAATTTATTTCACAAGTACAACCTATTTATTTATGAAAAGAGATCAAAGAAAAAGAAGACAACTTATTATGTCGAACAATAACTTGCAAAATGTTACATGATCAAATATAATCTTGTGACTTATCACTTCTCTTCATTTCACCGTCATAGCATTCCCCAATTTTTAGCAGGGGGGGTTAGACAAACTTTTATTAACTTTAAAATTTTATCACTGCCATACATCTATGGTTGCCAGAAGACACAGTAC
>JAQFYG010000606.1:0-27437 GCA_034694325.1 Entomobrya corticalis | reverse complement strand
GACAGGATGAATTGATGTATTTTTAAATTTACTATTATCTGTTATTAATGATTAGATTAGCATATAGTTGATTGTAGCCTGTTTTATTATTATGATTTTCAGTGACTTGGTCATGAAAACAATTTGCTATGAATGTATAACATGTTTTGATTATTGTCACTCTAATAAAGCTGCAATTCAATTCAATTCAATTTTAATCAAATTGTATATACTGCACAATAATCTTTATAGTATTCATTTCGCATTATTGGCAACCATAGATGCCCTGATTGTCAATTTGCCAAAATTATTTATAAATAGGGTTTGTAATTAACTAAAAATGAATAACGTTTTTGTTCAAGTTACTTTGCTGTTTCTGGTAACTTGTTTTGCTTGTCACAACTACTATCATTGAGAAAAACATATACAATGCTTTTTCTATAACCAGCTTATACAAACAGATAAGATATGAAGTCAAGATGGCAAATTTTTCGGACAAAAGTTTCAAAACCAAAATTGCATGCCACGCTATAAGCATTATTGCAAACAGTTGAAAAAGTACTAAAATGCTACTCAAATCGACCAAACTGTGACAGTTATCGTATACGTTGCTTAAAGCAGAAAACATTTCTATAAAAGATAATGTACAATAAAAATATATGCTCCATACTTTTCTTTGCTTCTCTACTTTAATTTCATCGGATATATAGTTAATACAACGCAAAATGTTGTGCTTTTCGATCACCATATTCATGATTCTGCTTTTAAATAAAGATCCAACAAATATTTTAGAATCTTCTAGAAACAAACTTTTGATCCGCTCTCCAAAATACTAGATCAGACAAAAATGTACCTTGGTGCAAAGGCTCAATAACTTTACGGTTTTCAAAATAACCAAATAGTGTTTTCCAAGTAGTATCCCTTTTTCTGGTTTTCTGAACAGGTTGAAGAATTGCATGTTTATTACGACACGATACAGAATCTCTGTTTCACTTAACTTCTCGATAACTGGTACCAAGAAAATACAGCGGTATTGGCAATGCTTTAGAAGTATAAACTACAAAATCTAGGCTGTGGTATGTTTATTAATTATTTTTATTCCTGGTTTGGCTCGTAGTACAAGTGACTGCTATTTATTTGCTCTATATTTGCCAGAGGAAGCATTAATGATATGACTGCATGGTAAAACCGGTACGCCAATTTTAAGTCAAACATCACCGGAATTGCAGTTTCCTCAATTCGTTAGTAATGATGTTACAGTTGCGGTGTAGAATTGCTTTAGCACAAAGCTTGCTAGCAACCAATTTACAATTACAAAGCAGTTAAGTCTACTCTCATATTCATATTTGACCATGAATCCTAAATTCACCAATATTCCAAGCACCCAAAATAGCCACTTTATAAATTGTGTGAACTGTGTGGAGCCTGAAGTTTTATAGAAAGCAAATACTAAAGCCAACAGTGTTTCCACAAATGACTAACCTACCGATGGCAGTCAAAGTTTATAAAAATTAGTCGCTTAAGCGTGTGCAGTTAAGGTGCTTCTATAGATAAGCTGGTTTGTTCATGTTTAATGTAAGTTACTATATCATGAAGCCATTGATAACTAGAATTTTGCCATTATAAGAACATCTCTGATGCTTCTGCTATATAGTGGACCTGTGGCTTATACTGTGTCACGTGAAAAAAACGTTATGTATCGTCCCATGGAAAACGAAAGATTTTTAATGAAAACAACAAAAACTCAAAATTATTTTGAGAGTTTTGGCAGATTTCACTCGATTTTTGAGGTAGCTGTACAGTATAATCTAGGAACGCCGCATGTAAATAAGCCTCTATTACAGATATTTGGGGGAAAGAAGTAGTTGAAATGAAAAAAATCAACCGACTGCTTTGGTAAAACCACATATTGTAATTACAAAAGGAAAATGGGTTTATATTGAAACTTTTAAAGCAATTGCTGCTTCTTGAGCAGAAAGTGGCATTTCTGACATGTTAAAAAAAGGTGCTCGCATCAGGCAGTATGTAAAATTCATGTTAAATTTAAAAAATAGCGCATGCTTTGAAAATAGCTGGAAATGTGCTTGCATACAGCAGAAACATTGACAAAAGTAAAGTGTCGAATGAAATAGGGAAATTTTCAGTTTTACGCCTACAAAACATCGCAATGTCTGAGTAATATTTCTCCTGTAATTTTATATGATTGGGATTTTTACCGTAGTATAAGCGACGGATGTGGTGAAAAGGTTCGTTCCACGTAAGTTGTGGTGTTTTGTGTTAAATATAGTTATTGTAGGGAGTAACAACGCGTAAAATTTGTGCGTTTTGATTGAAAAATACATATGCGCGTACCCCTGCTTCTTTGGGTTACTTTATATATGTAATTTACTAAAAATCGGATCAGACCAGCTAATGTAGGGTGCTTTTACAGTAACTGGTTACTATAAAATTAAGGAATTTTAAGAGGCATTGCAAAGATTTTGATAACGATTAGTTCCAAAACGACTTGACCAATTAAGCCGATCTGTATATCATCTAAAAATATAAGTTGCATTGGTGAACTTTGCATGTTATTACATTCACCTCCTGTGCAGAACTAGAGCTGTTGTAAAATAACCGTTTATTCACTATCCAAATATTCCATTTTTGTTATACCTGTAAACCAGACGGGAGCCACTGTATTGACTGCGGTTTTGTAAATATTCTACACCGACTATGGTGCGTTTTATCTCCAGGCACTTTGTGCAGAAAAAAATCTGTTTCCACGAAAAACATTTCTAATTATTTTGCACCATAAATTAATTTCAAGAAGAAATGAAGATTGCAACATTATCATTTTCTGACAAGCTCTGCAGAGCAAATGCATGCTGCTATGAGCAACCTGTCGCTTGAAGACCTCAACTATTATCTATCAGATAAATATGCAAATCAGCTGAACCGAGCAAGTCGTCTTTGAGATAATCGTTATTAAAATTTCCGCTCTACCTCTGAAAATTCCTTCGTATATGAAATTGTTAATAAATGATACAAATATTGTTTCATCTAGTTATCAAATGTTTGCATGCATTTCCATTGCAATTAAAATTGTTCCTTACATAAATTGGAATGGTCGACTTGGGTGTGTTGAACATAGTGTACTTTATTGGAATAAATATAAACAATTATCACTATTAAAAAACTAATCCAACATTATCAACTATTATAAATAAAGACACTGTCATTTAAAAACTTATGCATATTTAAAGATTACCTCTCCTTCCCACACTTATTATAAGCTAGTGCTTGCTTAAAATCGTAATAGAGTTACTTATAGTAATATTGTTTGGCAATTGCAAAACCGCTAAAATGCAGTTTAAGGTTACTTTTCTACTATTTTATGCAAGTACAATCGTTAAAACACTAAATGGTTCGTCACCAGCTTGTGTACAATACAAACATAAGTTTCAAGTTTGCTTTTGCGTTTTTATTTTAAGTGCATTGGATATATAATTGATATTGAAGGTTCTAGATTATTAATCAGAAGAACTCCTTAATATACAGTTACTTTTTATACATACTCTGAAGAGTTGGTTTTTGAGTTGTTTTAAATAAAGCAAAAATGTTTTAAAACACCTTTTTATTACACTAAACAAACATTGACCTATTTTCTTTGTTATACTCCAAATGAGCTCTCTCACCTCCCCAAGAAAACAGCAAAAAGCAAAAAAACCTCCAACAGCCAAAATTAAAAATATTACAACAATATTTCCTTTCATCGTTGGTTTTTCAACTTTATTTGTGATTTGTAAAGGTTCTTCCCGTCTTTCAATCAATTGGAATATCCAATCCAGGATTCCGGAGACTCTAAGGCTTTTTATTCTTCCGTAAACAAAAGGTGGAACTAAACCTAATACATTGACTCCAATGGTCGATGACGAATACTTTTCTTCTCCAACGTCGAGTTCAATATTCCGTTTTCTTAACTTTCTGACATGTTCTCTGCATTTGTATTTTGGTAGCACTACTGCAATTTGCTGACATTTTACTAGTTCCGATTCCATCGAGTCATCTTCTCTTTTCTCAAATCGCTCAAAAAACTTGATATAAAATTTGTAAAATTTTTCACGGTCGGTTCTCTTAAAGTCTTTCATAAACATTTTTATTTCCTTAGAGCTGTTCTTCTGTGTGACATTTCTCAAAAGATTGACAAAAATATACGACACAGAAGGATGCAACGAGCTATTACGGACAATATTTTTTAACCTATCGACATCGCGTTTCATATCACCATATATCGGACCTTTTGGATCATAATTATGAGCTTTATAAAATATTTCATACTGATATTCCACTAGTTCTGAGTAGAGAGACTCTATAAAACCTGGAACTATTATCGGTTGAATAAAATTTTTGCTCCAGGTCGGTTCAGGGTACCAATGATGCTGTTTAATGTTTTTTAACTTAACCCAGAAATCTATTGTTTTAGCTCTGGTATAAATTGTAAAGTTGGCCGCCAGAAGTTCCGCAAATAATTTGTACGGTACACGTTTTCGTGGATTCACCATGTTGTACACGTTAGTATTTTTGTACGCATTACTAATTACAACACCAACCAAAAGGAATGTTCCCAACAGCCATTTCATTTTCCAAGTGGATGTCACATTTGTTGGAATTGGATCGCCTTGCTCAACAAATACTTTCAAAACCGCAAATACATAAGTGATGCCACCATGTAAAACATGGTGTTGTGACCATTTAGTTGTGACCTTCTCATATTGGGGCAGCACTGTCATGCAAAGAGCTAATAATATGGCAAACACTCCAAGCCATATCCAGGTATATTCGTCAAACGCGCTAATCAACTCGTGCAATGGGAAAGGGCTGGTCCTTTTCCTTCCACAACTGACAAATTGAAACGAAAGTAAATTGTTAGGGAGGCGTAAAGGGTCTCGAATATGAGACAATTTTCCCGAATCTTTGAAGTTGAACCATTTCGCTGCAGTCGTTGTACATGGAAAGTTTTTTTCAATCTTTCCATTCACGCAGTTGCACATTTTATGTTCTTGATATATGTCATTCACGTATGGTTGCGAGTAATTGTTCATTACTACTTGAAGAACGTAGTACCATGCAGACTTGAGTAGCTGCAAACTGTCGGCAAATGGCGGAGTAAATGGGTGTTTTGACACTAACAGGTCATTTTTGCAATTCAAGATAACAAGGACTAGCTCTTCGACTGATGAGGAATCTGGGAATGTCCAAGTCCAAAGTTCATCGCTTTTAAAGGAAAGCTGTTTTATTACATCTACACTTGTTTCGGCTTCCCAAATGTGTTCCAAAATTTTCCTAACCTAACCTAACCTAACCTAACCAAACCAGTCAAATTTCAAAATATAGATTTCCGATATTGAGGCAGTTAACTTATGGACAGTTTTCAAATTCCGTGAATTTTTGACAGCTACTTTTGCAGTAATATAAATGTTCCACCCGCTAATTTTCCCTTGAGTTTCTTCGTCTTGGACAAATCTTGCAATATTTTTGTAATGCGTGTCATGTAGTTGATTACTGTCGATTAGCATGTTAAAAAACAACGAACTATATTTGAGTTCTTGTAACCACGGATCACCAAAATCGTAACTGTCACTGTCATGTCTAAAAGTTGCCATAGGCGCATATAAGTCCAATTTAATTTTGCAGTTCCAAGGTTTAGTAAATGAAGAAAATTTGCTCATGTCTAGTTCAGCACAGAAAATTTTGTTATAAGTTTTGTATAAGGATTTAAAGAACGCCGAATTTACGCATTTGTGCCAAACCATTTTGTTGTATTTAAAGTCAGTTGGAAACCAAATTAGACTAAGATTTTCGTCAACCCAGGCAGAAGGACTATCATTAGTACAAAGTCGCATAAACATCTCAACATTTCTAATGAGAACAGGGTGGGTTAAAGTGGTATTGATATTGATAAAACGATGGTTGTTAAGCAAAATTAAACAGTGCTTATCCAAAAATGGTTTAAGCAAAATATCAAGATTGTTGATTTGTGGATAGGTCGGATCTAACTTTTTCTCAGCTTTGTACTCTTCCAATTTATTAATTAGAGCGTTTCGATCAAAGTAACCTAAGGTTGCATTAAATTCAGCAATTGATTTTGGAACATAATTATATGAAATGGTCTTGGCGTTGTAAAAGGCATAGTCTGGAACCGTTTTTACCATGGGATACAAAGATAGTAAAATTAGAGAAATAAAAGTAGACTTCGGCATATTTAAACCAGAAAGTTCTTTTGTATTTTTAAATATTTTAAGTCTGCGGTAATTCAAATTTGGAAGGTACTGTCTAAGAGCTATTGCGATAGACTTTGTACTTTGTTGCATCACTTAGATTAGCTTTGTTTTATAAAACTCATATATGTATTCACAAATTATTAATATAAATCCGATATGATGTATTGTGCGTGAAAGCATGAAATTTATAGTTTCTGTTCGATTACACGTTTTTCTGGGTTACTTAATTCTGGAAGCGATAGTTCTGAATATAATTAGTATAAGCCACTAAAAACACAGTGAATAGAGCAAGAAACTGAAACGTCGATTTTATTTCTTAAGCGGTTGCTAAATGTGGGTTAAAACACAAGAATATTTTTGCGCTGTCCTAAATTGATAATGGTTTCACCAACAAATTTACCCGGTTTTTTGTCTAACAAAAAGTGTCAATAAAAATAAATATTTTATAACATCAATGTTATTGTTTTTATGCTAATTTTAAAATGTCAGAAACTGCAAAGTCGCGGAAGTAAAAGAAAGCATTGAATAGGTAACTTTAACTTTTAAATCACAATTAACGTTATTACTAAAGGTAGAACTAACGACTAACTGGCCAAATTAAAAACCTAGATTTGTTTTAACTTTTATTTATTCGAAACTATGTAAACGCTTTTGAATTTTCACAGAATTACCATTACTTTAAAATAGAAAGACTTACCAGTCACGTTGAATAGTAAGAATTACAGTTTAGAAACCAAACTAATGAAATAGCTCGGGAACCGTTACTATCGGCTGATTTGAAATATGATTGGCATGGAAACAAATATACTGATGATTTAGATAAATCGGACATTGTTATTGGTGGTTTTGTTTCAGACAAAAGTTTCGGAAACTAATTGTTCTAAAATTATAGTTATCATTGCATGCGACGTTTTATTTGTCCCAAACCAAAAAGTTCAACAATGTTTTGCACATTTTTTAAAACGAGAAACCTCTATACTTAGTTATAGCAATATATCAGATGCTTATAACTAATAATACAAAATGTGTATTTATAATTTGAAGTCAGAAACGTATATTAAAACTTACTTACACTAGTGTTTTATGGGATGTAAGTTGAAGGTAAATTTGTACCTACAATTTGAACGCATTATAAGCAAAAAGCCGCAAAAGTTGTTACAAGTGCCGTAAGAGTAACGACGATGAGTCTTGTAATTGTCGACTTGAAAGAAACCAAGCTCGTAAGAAACATTTTTGTAATTTCATAGGAATCGAATTTCGTAATCCCGAAAGAAACGAGCTTTGTAATTTCATAAGAAACGAGTCTCTTCATAACGTAGTGTAACCCATGATGTCTTCACAAAAGTTGATCAAACCGGACTCCTCTATCAAAATTTCCTATAAAAATTTAGAATAAGTCAAAATGTGACCTCGTTTGCAGTCCCCAATGGAAGCGGGCAAGAAAGCTGAAAACCACTAGCCATGAAAGCCAGAAGAGCCTTTATGCCAAGTTTGACGAGATATAACGCAAGAAGACAGACAAACTAGTCTCATAACTACGATGGTGGCTCATCTTTGTAATTATGTTTGAAAACTATTACTACGTATTACTTTGAAAACATTGGTTTGTACTACGACAATATTATTCTAAATTTGGTGTTACAAAGTTGAAGTATGCTTGTAATTGAGCCTCATTTTGTGACTACAAATGTATATCAAGCCTTTGGTATTTTATAAATTTGCTTCAGTGGCGTTTCTCAATTTCAAAAGATGTCTAGATAAGGTCGCATGTTTAATAGCGCATATTTAATCAAGATGCTTTATGACAAACTTGCAAGCCATTTTGGAATAGACAACCATCTTTATTTAGCTAAAATGGCTGTATTTTGCAAATAATATGTTCAAAAGAAAGTTTACTCCTACAAAACTTGGTAAATGCTGTATAAAGGTACTTATCACAACGCTTCCATTAGTTTTTGACAAATCTAACTTCGCTCATAGTTAAGCTAACGTTTCCCCAGCAGAGTATATAAAACATGTTATTTAATAGATAATAATTTGTCTTTTACATAGGATATTGAAGGATTGAAAACTCTTTTCTCCAACATTGCTCACAGTAGAAATAAAACCACAACTAAAACAATTTCTCATAAATAAGCGTGGCCTTCATGCAAATGGATAGATATTTAACTATTTTAATACATACATATTTCGTATAAGTTAACGCATACATATTTGCAATACAAACTCGAACCATGCGCCTGCATGTATTGCGATTCACACACACAAACACGTTTCTCACAATAAGGATTTTACGAACAATTTTCCACCTGCTCTTTGCTAGATTAGGAAAAACGTATTCAAAGAATACAATTTAACAAGCAGTTTGCAAAAATTAAACTAACAATTCTACAGAAGTCATGGTTAGTGATATTGAACCACACAATTGTTTTAATTCAGCACATATCAAAATCGTTGAAACCATTAAAATGCAAGTTGTATTCTGTCCAATTTCATATTTTGGTCAAATTGCAATACTGCCAATACTTGCCCTCTCGATAAAGTGGACATTTACTGCTGCTGGAACTTAAACTTATTTTTAGTTCCCCAGGTTCTTGTCTCTTATTTGATCTTGCCCATTTGCATATACTTAATCAGAAAACATGTTTAAGTCCCATTAACAATCTCATTTACATAAATTAGGTAAGAAAACGTTTTAAGTTCTATAAGTTAACGTTAAGTTTGAAAAAATCTATTATCAATTTAATGGAAATAGGCAAACTAAAGTACAAAATAAGAGCCAGCGGAACTAAGAAAGACTTTTAATTCCTTCACCAGCATATGGTGGTCATATCAACGTCAAGAATGCACATTTTGGCGCAAGTATTGAATACAATTGAAGGATGGGGGGTGCTAGTTGATGTTGTATTGTTGTTTGTATTTTTATGATAGCTAGAAGATTTAGCAGTATGTGGGTTTTGAATAAAAACAAACACATTGGGTTGTTTGGTTTATGTAAGTGGTACTTTGCTGTATTTTTATGTCAATTTTGCTTGGTATATTGGGAAGACAGGCAGCTATATATATTTAACCACAAAGGGTCTTTTAAAATGCCTTATGCAAAGTGAACTGGCGCGTTTTGAAACAAGAAATGAACTCCGTTGGCGGCAACGCTTTTAGTTTTCTTTTCGTTGCATAAAAGAGGAATTTAGATCATTTAACTTTGTTAATAGAACAACGCCTTTAAATTGTATTATTTTTGCTAGTAATTTTACCATAAACTTGTTGTTACTAAAATAACTAAGCAATGACAACAAAGGGTAAGTGTTAAGAATTTTATTAAATACACTATGAATCAAATTGCATGTAGTAATGTTATGATTGCATGGTATCAAAAACACATGTTTGTATGGTTATTGTTTAGTTTTATATTTTCATTGACAAATAAAAAATTCTGAAATGAAATTATTAGTATATTATTTTTCTTTATTTGTCAAGTCAAAAATAAGACGTTTAAAAGTTTTAGATGACAATAATATATAAAACATACAAGACAATTAATGTTTAGATTAAATTGTTTGTATTTGTAGGAATATTATTCCTTACGTTAGCTAATTTAATTAGGATATCAACAACCTACAGAGATTACACTTATTATTTCTAAGACAAACACTACAAAAGAAAAGCCTAGAAGCATGGCCGATAAAGTCCAAACCACATTTAAAACTTCCACAGAAACAGACTGTGGCGGCGCTTGCTTCTTTTCAGAGTTTTCATCATTATGATAATAGAAGCCATACCATTTTTGCATTCGTCTTGGGTCATCAAATTCTTGAATACTTACCCCTCTTTGTTTAACAGCATTCTCAATAATGTAAAAATTTAAAAGACCGTTAATACTATCATGATAGTCGTCCCATCTATGATACAAACCGCTTTCATAAAGCTTGCCTAATCCCCGTTTGAACACTGGATAAAAATAATTCTTGTCTACGGTCCACGGCATTGTTGACATATAACCATCAACCTTAATTACAGGTGAAGTCCACTTCTTTGACGAATATAAATTTAAGAGTGTTTTGTGCATTTTAACTACTTTTAGTTGGTCGAATGATGCAAACTCACTAGGAACTACTCCCAAATCAGTTGTTTTGTTTTCAAGGAGACCCAAGTTTTCTTGAAGATACAAACTTGCAGAAAAGCGACGAAGTCCTGCTAACCATTCGGGATAAAATTTTAAAGAATTAATTAAGTCAATGTAATATCCTGCAAAATCATAGCCAATAGCTTTAATTGCTTTATTTAAGTTAGTCGAAATTGTAGATTCATGGTCGCCTCTATCTCCAGTAAAAGTAGCAATAACAATCTTGCTTCTTGCCAAAATTTTCAAAGTTGATGGAAAGCCGGGTTCCGGAGATTTAGTCAAGCAGGAAAACATATCACCTTTATAAAAATTGCCTAGGAATATTGCCGTGAAGCACCAAAATACCCACAAACAAAAAAAGAACATTTTAGATAATTTTGAAATTCGGATTAACTTAACCAATATTTCAGTAACACTTTGATCTAGTAACGGTCCAAGTACATATACAGCCACTTTTGTTAAATTTTCAAAGTCTACAAAACTTATTTGATGAGATGTTGGCGGTTTAAAAGTACTAAATTTACATACAAATAAAAGGAGCAGCGACAGGCCAATTATTGATGCCACAATTGAAACCCAAATCAGTATATCAAAAGGTCCTACAATTGCTGTATCATAAACGCTTAACTTATTTTTTGCTACTAAATATCCCCACTGGTCATATACAAATCCATGTTCTACAATTTGTCGTCTATTAATTTTAAGCTGATTGCTATACTCAATTGTAAGCCCATGACGACGTCGTACATATGCAATTTGCATACTGGCAAATTCGCTGCGATAACTAAAATTTAGGTTTTTACTGAGTTCGTGAATAATACATTCTTCAACCGCTGGTGGTCTTTTGTAAATCGAATATTCTTCGCTGTAATCACAGGTTTTTATTTTGTTGTTTTTCTCAATGGGAGACAAATCTGATGCAATATATTGTAATTTCATATTCAAGGATTTAAAATACAATTTAGTTTCTATAGACAAATCTAGTATATTTTGCTTTAAAATGTATTGCTTTGTAGCTGGATTAATGAAATAAACATATTTGAATTGAATGATTGTGTAGCAAAATCCAAGATAATGGGTTGGTAATAAAATATGTGATAGACTATGTAAATAACTTATGGTATATTCGTTGGATAAAAAAATCAAATAATTTGGATTAGATAACCAGCTTATTTGTCTTAGTGTAGATGGAAGTTGTAATCTAAAAAAGCTCGTCCAAAATGTTCCTTCAATAATCACATGCGCAAAACATTTCGTTTTTTGGAGAACATATTGTTTTATATTTTGCCATGATTTGTTGGCAGTTGGGATCGAAGAGTTGAGTTTCTGAAGTGAATATGTAACTACTTTTTGGCTTTCAAAGAACTTAAATATTTTGTGCACAGTTTGGTGTTCAAAAGTGTCACTTTGAGGTTCAAGATAAATTTGAATATTGCATCGATTCAGCTTGTCTAACAGGCTTTCAACGCTTTCACTAGGATTTGACTGTTCGTTTGAAAATGATAGCTCGGAAGCTGCATTTGTGACCAACGTGAGTGCAAGAGTGCAGCAAACCCAAGGTACATGAAATTTTAGACGCATTTTGGAGGACCAAGTTTGTACACTGAGCACTTATTTTAGTTAAAGTTGACTATATGCTACCAATAAAAAGACTATTATGCATTTTACAATAGTCAAACTAAAAAACTTGTTATTGTAAAAGTAAAAGGTGCGGTTAAATGAACAATCGATGCTTTTGTGCAGTGTTTGTAAGTAAATTTACTTATATAAAGTTCTACTGTCGACATAAATTTTTAAATTATATTTAATTGCATATAATTTGCCTACACATTCCCGAGTACTTTAAAATAAGTAAAAATTATATTGATTTTTTTATTAAATATAGAAAATAACTAGTTTTTTCCTGTGTTGAAATAAATATGGCGCCGAGATATAATATAAATAATCATGTAATGGTTTCAGCAAACGTAATGGATAAGTATAGGTGTGTCAAATTATGCTTTGAAAATTATGTTGAAAAATAAGTATTGATAACTTTTATCTATAAATAGTATTTTTTAAATGTAATAGCTTTGTTGTTTGCGTTCATTCGCTTCAAAACCTTGTTATTACATTTGGGGACTAACTACCTTGAGGAGTAGAAAGACACCTTTTAAATGTTAGTTTGGGAAATGAATATAATTCAGTAAAATAGACAAAATATCTGTTTTTATGCATCTTTATGAATTGAGCCGACTTATATTATTTGACAATTTACAAAACATCTGTATCTAAGTCTGCTTTGCAAATTTCAAGGTTAAAAGCATAAAAATTTAATGGTTTTAGTAGAAATGTATATTGCTCCTTTTTTTATTACCTTTAGCATCAAGATATATCATAAAACTTCATTTAAAATTTAAAACGTAAAAACTTTTGAATCCTACAACAATGAATATTTAGCTGAATCAACTGAACGCCACACACGTGATATCATGCCATTACTGAACGGAAAGTCAACAATATTACAATGTTGGTCAATCATTTCGTTAAAACTATTGAAAATCTGCAAGGTAAAATATTAGGTACTCAGACACCTGTCAAAATGATGATATGTTTTAATGTTAGATAAATATTGCTTTTAGACTTGTCTTCAAAAACAAGAAATTTTAGCACAGCCAACATTTGTCTAAAAATTGTTTACATTAGTATCGCTAACATGTTATCTTAGGTCAACATAATTTGTTCAGTACTTTACCACATGGTTCAGCAACTGGATTAACAACTGTTTACATTATTTTTTCTAGTATATTGAAGTAATGTCCGTGATGCGTCATAATGCAGACAGCCCAGATGTGCAATTTAGTAGACGTTTTATATTTTAAATAAAAAAAACAATTTTGCTTTTATAAGCAAAAGAAATTATATTTTGCCAGATTTTTATATCATGGGGAGCAAATATATGTATTTTTGTTTCGCTTTAAAGATTGTGATAATATTCAGTCAAATTAATTATTTAGTTAGCTTTCAAAATATTATCAACACATTTCAAAACGGATCTTGTACGATCATTTTTGCTAACGAATTCGGTATAAAACAATATAAGCTTAGAGATAACAGCTTAGATTCATTGACACCTTCATGCTTATCTTGTACAGTTATTCAAACGAAACTACCATACATTTTTCATTTAACCCTAACAAGTACGCATTTAAAAATTTTCATTCCAACCAAATATCAGCACAATTGCAAAATTCTTGTCATTGCAAAACATAAAAACATAAAACCAGTAGTAAGATCTCTTAAGGGTAAAACCGCTAACCAAAAATACATAAATTTAACTTCAAACTTATTCACAAATAATTGGTTCCAATTTAAGCCCAAACACGATTATCACACCTATCCAGCAATAACGACACCTGATATAGTTGTATTCATTGGCATACTAGAAAGGAAATTTCCAAAAAATATTCAAATATTTGCAGAATTACCAGAGATCATACACAGTTCTATACTAATTGTTTATTTATTAAACTTTGACCTAAGAAATAGGTTACAGTTTTCAAATTCAATACTTACTGTTGGCTGTTTTGGTTGTCAAAAATTAAATTTTATGTCGAAATTGGAAATGAACAGACTCACCAAATTAGTGATGCTAACTCAGGTTCCTAATTTAGTTGCTTTGTCCACATTTATAAAAAATAATCTTAAAATAAATAACAAACTAAACAACTTTGGAATCATATCCAACAGAAGAAATGACGGGTCAAGTAGTTGTTCCAGCAAATTAATGAAGGCAATAATTACGAATGATGTCTGGAGCCTGAAGGAGTCTGGTTGCATTATTCGAATGTTTTTATCTTGGCAAAATACCAGTTTTTCAGTTCGTGTTTTTAACTATACGAGAAACGCATTAATTTATAAGAATTTTGCAGATTTAAATAAATTTGATCGTGGAAAAAGGGAAATCGGCTTGCCAATATCTTATGGTGCCCAATTTGATGGATATCGTTTTTCCGTTATTTTGGAAAAAGACAAATATAACAACCATTACCATTCTAGGAACGTAAATATATTCGGCGTATTTTTATCGCCGTTTTCAGGATTGACATGGATAGTTACATTTTGTTCTTTGACGGCTGTCACAATATTTTTAAACATCACAACTTTTGAATACAGTAACCAATGGCTAATGTGGGCTGTTGCAATTCTACTTGAGCAAGGAGATGCCGACATAAGTGGATATAGAAAACTAAAGTATTTAGTTTTGATTTTAGTATGGTTGCTGGGAACAATGATTATCAGAGACTTTTATACGTCAAGTATGTACTCATATTTGACAAAGAAACCAGAACCCGAAAATATTCCTTCTACAATCACATATCTTTTTGAAAACAAAAATGAGTGTCGAGATCCGATATTTGTAAGTTTTGGTTTGTCTCTACAGTTATTTTTTCACCATAGTTATCTAAAAGGAAAATCACATTTAAAGGTTAACAGAGAATTTAAATCGAAGATTTTGGATAGGCTGAATGTGATACTAACTTTAAATCATGAGGTTAGTATTGTGTCAAATGTTTCTAATGGCTTGGCAATAAGATGCGAGACTCACGTTAACAGGGATTTGTTGAAAAGTTCAAATGCAATTCCAAAATATTGCCCAACAAATGGAAGGTTTTATATGCTTCATAAAGTGATTGGAAATCGAATCAGAGGTAGTCCAAAATATATTGTGCCAATGCTTGGGAATTACGGAAAGAGAAAGGTTGCTGCAAATTCAAACCAAGGAGAATTTTTAGTAAAGCCTCATTTATGGGTTTCTAGAAAGAAATATTTCTTTTATGAAAGGTTTAAAAAGTTTGTTTCCGTACTGGCGGAAAGTGGCATGGATGCCAAGTTTGGTGATGGAGTTGAAATTAGACAGCGTGTTGCATATTTTAGAAATGTGAGTAAAAGAGGAAATTTTAGAAATTTATGGAATCTGTATACTTACAGCACGGAAGTATTGAAAGGTGTTTATAGTAATGTTGATCATGATGAGGTGTATGCATCCGTTAAATTGGAAGAATTCTTGGTGATTTTGTTGATGTACATGTACTTGATTGGCATTTGTGTTTTTGTTAAATTGTTGGAAATATTTTATAGATGGGTTTGCCATAATGGTAATTTTTATACTTTCTCCAGACAAATAAATTGATTTGTTTTTATTGCTCACATTACGAAATACATAGGCATTTTCATACCTAATTTAAAAATTTTCTGTTTCAACATAAGTAAATGCACAATTACAATCAACATTTAGAAACATTAGGAAAGGGAAGCAGATAATGCAAAAATTTCTCACAACAATAATTCTAGCTTGTCAAAAACCCTCCATCAACAACAATACCCTGCCCCACAATCATTCCTGACAACGGACTTAGTAAAAACATAACTGCATCCGCGATTTCCGCCGGCTTCACTAATCGCTTGATCACCATTCTTGGAAGTATCATATTGTCAACATATTGCTGAAGTTCTGGCGGTTGTTCCGTCAACATTGGTGCCTCTACCAATCCTGGAAGGACACAGTTTACGCGAATTTTGTGAGCACCCAGCTCAATTGCCATTGTTTTTGTCAGATTTTCCAAGGCAGCTTTGGAAGCTGCGTAATTTGCAGAGCCCATGTTACTCCCAAATCTAGCAGCCTGTAACAAAAAATAATAAAATGATAATCAAAATAATTTATAATTTAAAAGATAATTTTTAAATTATGAAACTGGGCATCTACCAAAGAGGACATATTTACAACGCTGCCTTCACGTCCAGCATCAATTAGCCCTTTAGCTACAGCTTGGGTGACATTAATTACAGCGTTCAAATTCACATCAAATGTTCTAAATAAATGCAAAAAATATATAAATATTTAATTACCAAAAAATATAAAAATATTTACTAACCAAAAAATATGAAATATTTATTAACCAAAAAATATTTTTAAATATTACAATTCCATTTTTTATTTTGTACTCTCGTAAGTTATAATAATATTCCACATGAATGACAAAATATTATTTGTAGTTACAACGTTCTTATCCTGAATTGGAGAAATTAAAGTTATACATTTTTAAAGGCAAGAAACTTACGCATTGACAGATTCTTTTGAAATGTTCATAAACGGCAGAGGAGTCATGATCCCGGCATTATTAACCAGATGATCAATTACGCCAAATGATTCCACAATCCTTTTGGTTTCCTCCCAATCAGTTATATCCACAATTTCCGCTCGAACATTTGGTAAATCTTTTTTGAGCTGTTGATTGGTCTCGGGGTTTGTATCCAAAGTAAAAACAGTTGCACCTCCATCGTGAAATTTTTACACCAGTTCTCTGCCAATTCCTTGACCACCTCCTGTAATCAGTACACTTTTACCGGCAAATGAGTAGTTTATAGACATTTTTTGTTACAAATATAAATTTCGATAATTTTTTGGATGTGAACTGAGCCTGTGAAGATTTAGTTTGTGACTAAATAACCAAATGGAATCAGGTAGACTTTTATATTTTTTTGGAACAAAATACTTGTTGAGTTCATTCACTCCACCCGGTTTGTATACATGCATGACTTTTCGTTCTCGGGCGAAACTTGTTTGACTGCTTTGTTTTTTGGTTCAAGTTCACCCTGCTATAAAAACAGCTTTGAAGAAAACTAAAGTTGCATTGAATTTACTATGGAGAATATACGCACAAATCTGAGAGATACAAAAAGCTTAAGATCATTGAATTGAAGATGGAAAAAATTGTGAAACAAATTGTTTTCTACTTATGAGTCCCATACTTAACTGTGCATTGGAGATGGCCAGATCTAATATAAAATGATGCGGCTATAGAATTACTGAATGGCGTATTTGTATATACTTTAAGCAAAAGGATTGTACTTGTTATCAGCTAGAAAAACCAGACGGAATGTACTAAAATAACTTTTTTCAGTTTTGAAATGAATTGATTCTCTTTGTTACTTTTGGTGTGATTTTTATTCGTATAAATTGACAATTCAAATGAAAGGCATAATTTTGTATTATATAATTCATGAAATAATTTTTGTTCAGGATATTAAGAGTTTGTATATTAGCAATAAGGTAACATTATAAAGTTTGGGTAAACCAGAGAAAAATAATACCACTTTAAAAAAAATGGAAAAATGCATTTTTAATGCGGTAAAAAACAAATCTTGTTTCGCGTAATTCAAAAATCTTACCATTTCAGCTTAATTCAGAAAACTGATCCAGAATCTGATTCTAAATTTTTTATTATTATTCCCTTCAAACTGTGTTTCATGGATATAATATTTCATTCCAACAAAAATACGCACTTAGTGATATGAATACGCTCTGGTTTTAGTTGTTTTTGTAAAATATAGATTGTCTTGGTGGTAAATTTTTTCCCAACTTTGGAACTTTTTAATGGTTTGTTTATCCTAGTGGTTGTCACTGCGTCACAGTCTAATTTTATTATTTTGCGAAATATTGGCAAAACGTTTTTTATAATAATAACGGAAAGTGTGCAACAATTCTTACTTGTATTTAAATAATTGTGACCAACGCAGCAGCATCATAAATGTGCAGCAATATCCCAAATTGGTTCCAACTTCTTAAATTAAATTGCAATAGTTTTGTACATCATTCTGCCAATCACAATGCATAATCATTTTGTGGCCGGACTGTGCACCATTTCTAGCTATAGGTACATATTTGTACATTGAGTTGTGAATTTCTTTGATTCTAAGAATAAATTTTTTTCCAAATGTGTTCAAAATCGCTTTCCTGCATTTGCTCAATTGACGTTAAGCTACATGCTATAAATAAAAAATTAGAATTAATTTATGCTATGAAAAACAATGTATTAGCAGTGACATATGGTAAATTTATTTTGGCGGATACTCCATGATCGGCTTGCGAATCCACCATCAAATGCAAATTTTTGAATCATGTTCAAGTAACAAATAGGTACTGCCTTAAATGATCGTGTCTAAGGTTTTTAATACGTCTACGTCCTTCTATAAACGTTTTTTACAAACTTGTGCATAATTTTTTTAATAATATATTTTTTATTAATACTAACATACGTAGAAAAGCAAGTGGAGTACATAATATGCTATTTTGTTTTTATTACTAGACAGCTGCTACAAATACGTAACGAGCAAATTTTCGTTTAATTATAAGCATTTTTACACTATCCACTGAAATACCATGTCATTCATTTGATTTTTTTTGCATCCCTGCAGCTTTGTAGATCGATTATTTTCCCTCTCAAATATTAGAAAGTCGAAATCGCCTTTTGCAATCTCCAAGCCTTTTCCTGGCGTTGATGTGGGCTTTGGGCCTATAGTTATGGGGTAAACTACATCAGATGTCTCATCAGCAGCACTCTGTGACCAAATGTATCTATTGTAGTTGAATTTGCAACAGACTTGTATTGTTCCATAATAGGATAACTCAAGCAACGAAAGCACGCTAAATCCCAAGCACAATCCAAGAAGTCCACCAGTATTTGCTAGCAAGAATGAAGAAAACAGATAGAAAACAAATTATAATAAAATTGTAAGTTGTCTTTGGTTTAGTACAAAGGTACGTTATATGTATACTGAAGCTTACATATTAGTTTAACGTATGATACAAGCTGTCTTCTTACGATTAGTTTCGGATATACTGAGACAGTTTTAAAGAATACATGGACGATTGTCAGATCCTTTGCTGTAAACAAGAATCAGTTAATGATTTAGAATATGATCAATCACATAACCGATCTAGGAATTTAAAAAAATAACTAAGAATGTAAAAGATAATGCACTTGTATTTAAATGATCAGCAAAACTTTGAAGCTTATTATTGCGTATCTGCAGGTCTGTTACATTGCTTTGGTACTCCACAAGTCCACAAGGTGGACAGCAAACGGCGCACGCTTTCCCTATACCGGAGTGTTTCAATTGTGCTGTAAGCAAATAATTTTCAAGGACATGACAATATACGTTTTTCAAGTAAATCGCTTTATAATTGGTAATAGTTACTTACTTAGAATATTCAAAGAGCAGATGGTGTTGTTAGTTCCGCAAATTGCATTCATTTCACCATCTATGTATATAAATACATAGATAACTAATGATTGGAAAGAAGTCAAACCAAAATATTTCATTTCATCTACTTACGAGGCATATAGTACGGAACGCAACTACAGTTTTTCAAAGTTGCATTTGCAGTGCATTCTGTGATGCAGTTTGAAACCGTATAGGTTTTGAAATATTGAAGTGCATATTCACGAGGAAAGTAGCATTTTCGTATTTCCAAAAAAATTAATCAGTTTGCTAAAATATGAGTCTGTATAATAAGCAATTATTATCCAAACATATTACCAAAGGCCAGTTCTGAATTGACAGATCTGACATTACGACATTTGGAGTAACTCCGACAAATAATTCCGAGTTTGTCTTGATTGCATTGCATTGTCGCGCATTCTGGGAATTTCAAGAGGTTCACTTACACTCAACAGAAATCCTTGGGCATCAGTATGAGTGCAAAATGTTTCGTTAGAATCAGAATCGAGCAAAACTGTTAGGCCTGCGTCTTGATCCATACGACGTTGTCGATGTGGAAACTTTCTATTTATCTTTTCATCATCTGTGAACAATAAGTTGGATTGATCGTAGAGATTTGCGTTTTCCCATTCCTGGACGTTTTCAGATTTGTCAATAGTCTCGTTACTGTTTATAGAATAATTGAGTATTTTTATTATCACTTCCTTTATTATGAGGTTCTTAATCAATAATAAATATAATGTTTTTACAAATTTACCTGTGCTTTAAAATTAGTGCCAACAGCATCATATTGATTACGCGGCAATACCCCAAATCTGTTTCAACTTCTTGAAACAACTTGCTACAGTCCTGTTTGATGTTGTGCCATAAGCAGTGCAAAAGCGTTTATTGCATGGCTGTCCAAATTTTCTGGCCCGAGGATTAACCAAAATGTCAACTGCGTCTTTAGATGCTCTGCACAGGGAACGAAATTGGTCATAAAGCTATTAAATGTAAGAGTACTACTTGAACTTGTCAATGATTGAAGGAACAGAATCGCAAATTTCTTTGATTTCCAGAAATTTTGCAGCTTTTCATTGTTCCAAATTTTATGAATTCAAGGGTTCCTAATTTAATTAGCAATTGAAATATTTAAGTATAAAAATTATCCAATTTGCCAATTGTAGTGAATTATTGGGATTCCCCTTACGACATGGTCTTATCAAACGCTGACTTTTGAACCATATTCAAATTGAAGATAGTCACAGCTGGAAATGCAATTGAGTCTAGTTCCACTTCAGTTGGGTTACAAACCGTAACAATTGGCATTGTTCAAAATTTGTTCCACACATCCCAAGACAAAAGGGCGCTTATTATGTAGCAAGTAGAAAGGCACCAAGCCAGAAGATTCTTTCACAAATATGTCGTTACTTTTAGACTAAATATTGCAAACCGCCAAATCCAGTGTGAAGACAAAAGTATGCAGGAATACCTGATTCTGGCGGGGTGTACCACGCTCAGCTTGTCTTTTCTTTCATTGCAATAAAATACTTTTTTGGAGTTTTCAAACATATTTGATTATATTGATGATATTTACCCGTTACACAGTGTCCGATATGATATATGCATTGTCTTTAGCACGCACGTTCAACCCTACTACCCCGATGACGGGGATTCTCACAAGATGTCTGTTATAGCTACTTGTCCTATGTAAGTATGTCTGCTATATTGGGCTTCAATTTTATATGAAATTGCTACAAAGTGACGTAAAAGTTGTATTATCTAGTGCTGTATTGCTTGTATTGCAATTACGCTGTTGATTACAACAAATTGAGCTGTCATTAATTAAGTGGAATAAAAGATGTTTTTACAGGCACGGCTCTGGATTTTAAAGCGGGCTGGGTAGACCCATTTGAACCCGGGTTTTCACGGACTCACTTCAAAGCCTCTAGAATGGGTTTTAATGAGCGTGTGGGTTTTTCCCATTGTTATATTTAAAAACAAAGGCGTTCGTTCTCAATGGTTGTATTTAAAGACATGTATTTCTTAAAATCGCCCATTAAAACCCACGTAACCATTAAAACCCGCTAAACCTGTTAAAACCTTACCCATGGGTTTTTAACTAAAAACCCGCGGGTTAAGCCATGCCTGGTTTTATAAGATTTATCTCTTCAATTATGAATATTAAATAAATATAACTATTAAATAATAAACCAACGGTGCAACTATCAGCTACCATAACAAACTGAACTGTCATTTTAGTACATATATATATTTAAAATCATATTAATCATATTTAAAGACTGAATGATTCTTCAACAGCTTGTCAACAATACATATATTAGTTACAATTTTTGTTTTGCATTTTCTGTTTGTTGCATTGTATATAAATCTTATGCGACGCAATATTTCATGGTTTTTACAATCTTATTCATAATACCACTTTTGGATCCCCAAAACCCATTAAAAACCTTTAAAAATACATAATTTTGATCTGCCAGCCACAATAACAGCTCCGATAAAAACTGATCATGATTAAATGGCTCAACAATTTTGCGATTTTCAAAGAAGCAAAAAACTTCGACTTCCAAGCTGAACCAGTGTTTTAGTTTTTTAGCAGTTGAAACATTATTGCAAATCGTTTTTTGGACAATTCTGAATGTTTTCATACTTTGATGCCATCAGATCTGGTAGCACTTGAATAACTGTGATGATGTGTTGGTTGTTTTTGAGGTCTCCCATTGTTTGAGATATATTTTGTTCTTCAAAAGGTTTTGTTCACAGTGATGTTTCAGTAGCATTGTAGAATTGTCTTGTAGAACAGAAGCCTGTAGCAACTAATATACTTGATAAGGCAATTAAGGGCATGTTTGCATTCGTTTCTAACGACATAACCTTGTTATAACAGAAACGCTATCACGCAAATACCCATTTTATTACTTTTGATAAGCCTGAAGTTTTGTGTGAAATTTTAATCCAAAGCAAATATTGTGGCGATTGCACATGCCTGAAATATAGTAAAACAATATTCTATACGTTAGTTTTACTTTCATATTATTTTATTTTTGATAACATTTATTACTGTTGCATTTTATATAATTACCAAGTAGATGATAATTAACTTATATGTTAGGATTTTGAATTATTAATTTGATGATAAATTTACGAAACTAATTTGAAAACAAATTTTTAATTTGGGTTCTTACTTGACTTCATGGCTTTTGTTGCAATTCATGGAGCTGTAAATGCTGGCTCCGGCTTTGTGCATTACCATTATACTGTAAAAGTAACAGTAAATTTTATTACAAATCTGAGCAGCATTAGAGTTTTGACATTCTCAGTGTGACGGGATAATGGAGCTCACAAGTTGCGCTATCCCGTCATAATTCTTATTTAATCTTCCCCAGGCATGACGCGTGGGTAAAAACGCTGGTGGGTAAATTTATTTTAACCCAGGCTTAACTCAGCCCACTTAGCAGCTCCCAACAATGGGTTTTACCATTGTAATATTTCAAATAAAAAAACGCGCGTTTTTTATGGCCCCATATAAATTAATGTTTTAGTTTGATTTGCTCGTTTAAACCCATGTACCCATTAAAACCCACGGGTTTGGGTTTTAACGTAGAAACCCGCGGGTCTAGCCATGCCTGATCATCCTAATTTGCTTTATACTTTGGTTCTGCATTTGTTTTATTTACTCACGTTTTTGTTTTGATTTTGTCTATATTTTCACTTAACAACATTTTACTACGATTGTTAGTTGACTGTTGAGTCAGTGGAGTGTGTTTTGTTATCATTACACAAAACTGTTGAAACATATTGCTGTCCTTATCTCGTTTATATGCTCATACTACATTACATTACATGTCCACTATTTTGTCGAAAGTTGTCTCTTTGATCACATATAAAATTAAACGTGCTAGATTATTATTCAAAAGAATCCCTTAATGGAGTTTCAACCTTACATATTCCAAAGAGTTGGTGTTTGAGTGGTATTAAATACAGCAAAAGTGTTTTAAAACATCTTTGCGTTACATTCAACAATAATAGTCCAACTTGGATTGTTATTCTAAATATTTGCTCTCTGACTTCTCCAACAAAGCAGCAAAAAGCACAAAATCCTCCAATAGCTAATAATGAAAATATAACAATAATATTTCCTTTCATTGTTGGTTTTTCAACTTTATTTGGGATATTTATAGGTTCTTCCCGTCTTTCAATCAAATTAAATATCCAATTCAAGATTCCAGAGACACCCAGGCTTCTTATTCGTTTGTGTACAAAAGGTGGAACTAACCCCTTTACCGAGACTCCAATTGTCGATGACGAAAATTTTTCTTCTCCAATGTCGAGTTCAAGATTTTGTTTTCTTAAGTTTCTGGCATGTTCTCTGCATTTGTATTCTGGTAGCACCACTGCAATTTGCTGACATTTTTCCAGCTCAGATTGCATCATATCATCTTGTATTTTCTCAAATTGGGCAACAAACAACAAATTAAATTTATAAAATGCTTCAAAGTTGGTTCTCGCAGAGTCTTTCAAAAACATTTCTATTTCCTTAGAGTTGTATTTTTGTGTTAAGTTTTTCAAAAGATCGACAAATATAAACGATACAGAAGGATGCAACGAGCTATTGCCAACGATATATTTTAGCCTGTTGACATTGCGTTTCATATTGACATATTTTTGACCCTCTGGATCATATGAATAAGCTGCAGAAAATATATCATACTGATATTTCACTAGTTCCGAGTAGAGACCATCCGTAGTATATGGAAGTTTTGTTGGTTGAATAAAATTTTTGCTCCAGATCGATTTAGCATACCATTGGTTTTCTTCTATATGTTTTAGCTGATTCACGGAATCTGCCATTTTAGCTCTGCTATAAATTGTGAAGTTGGCCGCGAGAAGTTCCGTAAATAATTTGTACGGTACACGTTTTCGTGGAATCACCATGTTGTATACGTTAGTATTTTTGTACGCATTGCTAATCACCACACCAACCAAAAGTAATGCTCCCAAAAGCCATTTTGTTTTCCAACTTAGCATCACGCTTACCGGAATTGGATCTCCTTGCTCAACCAGTACCTTGAAAACCGCCGTTAAGTGTGTTAAGCCACCTTGCAAAACATCAGACCAACTTTTAGTGACTTTCTTATTTTTGGACAGCGCGATCATAATAAGAGCTAATAATATGGCAAAAGCTCCAAGCCATATCCAGGTATATTCGTCAAATACGTTAAACAACTCGTGGAATGGATAAGGACTGGTGTTTTTTCTTCCACAACTGACAAATTGAAATGAATGTAAATTGTTAGGGAGGCTCAATGGGTTTCGAATATGAGTATTATTCCCCGAATCTTTGTAGGCGATCCATTCCACCGCAGTTGGTGTGCATTGAAACTTTTCTTCAATTTTTCCATTCACGCAGTTACACATTTCTTGTTCTTGATAAATAGCGTTCAAATATGGCTGCGAGTAGTTCTTCATTACTACTTGAAGGACATAGAACCACGCAGACTTGAGTAAGCGTAAACTGTCTGCAAACGGCGAAGTGAATGGTTGTTTTGACATTGTCAGCTCATTTTTGCAACTCAAACTAACAAAGATTAGCTCTTTATTTGAGAAATGTGAGAATGTCCAAGTCCAAAGTTCATTGCTTTCAAAGGCAAACTGTTTGATAACTTCTACACTTGCATCCGCTTCCCAACTTTGTTTTGAAATTTTAATTCCATGAGGATAGTGAAAATATGAAAGCCAGTCAAATTTCAAAATATAGATTTCTGATATTGAAGCAGTTAACTGGCGGACAATCTTCAAATTATCTGAACTTTTGACGGTTACTTTAGCAGTTATATAAATGTCACACTCACTGGTTTTACCTTGATTTTCTTCGTCGTTTGTTCCCGAATCCGCGACAAAGTTTGCGACATTTTTGTATTGAGTGTCATGTAGCTGAATACTGTCTATTAGTATGTTAAAAAACAACGAAGTATATTTTTTCTCATTAAACCACGGATCACCTATATTGTAGCTTTTACGGTCATGTCTAAACATTGCCGTAGGCGCAAATAAGTCCAATTTAATTTTGCAGTTCCACGGTTTAGTAAATGAAGAAAAATTGCTCATGTCTAGCTCAGAGCAAAATGAATGATAAGATTTGTACAAGGATTTAAACAATAGCGAATTCTCACATTTGTGCCAAACCATTTTGTTACGTTTAAAGCCAGTCGGAAACCAAATCAACCTAAGATTATGGCCAATAGAGGTATTAGGAGTGTCTTTAGTACAAATTCGTATAAACATCTCAACATTTCTAATGAGAACAGGGTGCGTTAATGAGATGTCGATATTGATGAAACGATGATTGTTAAGCAATATTAAGCAGTGCTTATCCACAAATGGTTTAAGAAAACTCTCAAGATTGTCAACTCGTGGAAAGGTCAGATCTAATTTTTTCTCAGCTTTGTACTCTTCCAATTTACTAATTAGCGCGTTTCGATTAAAAAAACCAATGGTTGAATTTAATTCAGCCATTGATTTTGGAACATATTTATATGAAATTGTCTTGGCGTTGTAAAATGTATACTCAGGAATTGCATTTACTAGGAGATGCAGAGAAAGTAAAAAAAGAGAAATAATAGGATACTTTGGCATATTTAAATCAAAGTATATTAAGTTTGAGGTACCAAATTTGCAAAGTTCGTTTTGGGAGCTCGTATACTCTATATTATCTTGATTTATGAGGTTTTGAAACAAAGATTGATGGGGCAACTCAAAATCTATTCTAATCTAACTAAATCTGTCTAAACAATTCTTAGTTTTGTATAATGTGTTTCAATAATCGTTTAAGCTCCTCAAAGATAGTTTATTTTGTGGACAATTTGAATTTATTTTATGCGATGTTTTGTATGGAGATAACACACGTCACGTAATAAAGTGCTTATCCTGACGTGACGTGTCAAGATACAACTAGAACTACTTTCCTTTAATTAAAAATTGTATTGATTTTATGGTAGCATGTTAGCAACTATTAGCGTAGCATATTTAACGTTTTTAGTTCAGCACTGTTTAAAAATTTCTAGGCTATTTTATTTAAAACGTATACTCCATTCGTATTTATGTTCATGTGGTTTTTTTCTTATACTTATATTACATTTAGAACTAGCCAAATCTATTCAGGTTCGTCCCTATAAAAGATTTTGCTAGATGTTGTCCGTGATGTGTATAAAAATAAGAAGCGGGAGGATAATAAAGACATCCTTTTCAATCTTCATGTAGCTTTTCATTATTACTCCACATGTGTGATTCTTCATTTGTAAGCTGATATTTTGCTCTTTCTAACGTGTGGGCAACGTTTGCAAAACCTTTAAATTGACAAATAACTTATCAATATCTACCGAGCTTCACTAAGAGCATTTATAAATCATAGGTTTGCTATAAAGGCAAGTGTTGTCCATTAGACTGTCAAGTCCAGTGTGAAGGCAAAAAGATGCTGAAATACTTGACTTTGGTGGGGCCGTACCACACTCAAATTGTGTCTTCGTTCATGACACGTATTATAATTATTTTGAATAATTAAACCTTCTCGACATTTTGAACAACTTGGTATAAATTTATGCAATTGTCTTCTGATGAGATGTTTACTTCATCTATGGAAGCATCAAAAAAAATTATGTTAAAAGCCTTTCCAATCAATAGTTGTATTTGCAAACGTATACATGGCTTGCTACAATTCCAATTTCTAAGTAGAACTTAATTACTTCTTCAATAATAATAGTAAAGGTTTTTATGCTGACACGTAAATAGCTGTGAGCATACCATGCGAGGTCATTTATCAGGGAGAAGTGTGTTTTTAAAACAGAAATAGGCTTTTGTTTCAATATCTATGCCTTCACATGAGTGCACCAACATACTGTCTGATTCGTTCGTTTTATCTCAAACACGCATAGTTTAAGCACCATAACATGTAAGCACGAAGATTCCCACTCTAAAATTCCCACTACGAAGATTCCCACTCGAAGATTCCCACTGCGAAGACTCCCACC
>JAQFYG010000605.1:0-27443 GCA_034694325.1 Entomobrya corticalis | reverse complement strand
GAAATTCACTGGATAGTTTTGGACAAAATACGTAATAATGAAATTCACTGGATAGTTTTGGACAAAATACGTAATAACGGGTTTTACTGGGCAATTTTTAATAATAATAATAGCGGGTTCTACTGGGCAATTTTGAACAAAATACGTAATAATAGGTTCTACGTGATAATTTTGAATAAATTAAGTAATATTGGGACTGTGAAATTTGAACAAATGGTTGAAATATGGTCTGCGTATGTTAAAATAGGCTTTCAAGGATTTTAAGTATTAAACTAGATCCCGTCATCTGTGACAGGCATTGTCATCTAGTTTATAATATTATCATTCATGATGCGAAATGAAACTATTTAACTTCATGCATTTCAATTCCAATACTAGAAAAAATAAATTTAAACACGTTTATGTGTATGAATCTCACCACATTGCTGCCATTTTCATTTAACGCATTTAGATTAATGTGGTCTTATATATCTGATCTATATTTATATTCTAGCTCTTCTCTCTTGATGATGAATTTGTTTTTGTTGGGTTAATAGATCCACACTATGCGATTTTACATTTGCTTACGGCAGATTTTGTAGGCGAGATATTGTATCCAGTTCACAGTTACCTAGTTTAAAAGTCACATTCATGAACACGCACAGCGTAGTTTGTAATCGTTTAGATTGTAGTGTATTGTTTTAGGTTATGAGCCACAACTGTTATTGAGCTATAACTGTAAAAGAATAAAATACCAATGTCAAATGAACGGTAAAAATAACAGACGCAATTTCAGATATTTGGTATAAAATATTTGGCACCCTTTGACTGATATAAAATATTATTAAATAAACTGCCTCGAACTGTACATTTTGTGCTAATGTAAATAATCGGAAGTTGTATTTTAAGTCACTGCGATTTAATCTTCTTGGAGCCAATTAGCCAATGTCATACTCTGAGTACAACGGTAATAAAGCCAAAGTGTCCTTAGGCAAAATCTTCAAACATGCTCAAGACAGCTTTCCTAAAATCCCAACTAGCCAGGGTAAGCATATTTTCATTTAAATTGAGTAAAGTATAGTAATTTTGTTTCCAAAATACTAACGAGATGTCCAACGACGTATCTCTGCTAAAAGTCTGCCAGTGTGGTGTGTTCCCGTTCCAGGCTTTCCATTTCCTAAGTTGCATTATTAAGATTTTTTTGGCTAACATTTCTTAACTATTTTTTAGAATTTGCTAATTTTTGTCTTGTATGAAAAATTTCAATTCCAGCATCATTTTCCTCCATGTTAAAAACAATATCCCCATCCGGGAGAAGTAATGCACGTGAACACGAGCTGCTAAGCAAATCGACATCTTCATCCAAACTGTCTCAGAGTAAGTTTGGTTTTCAAAAACTTCGAATGCGGGCAGCACCAGATAAAAAGAAAGGAAGCAACCATCGTGCAGAATTATTGGACAACCAAGAAGGTGGGGATCAGGAAGACTCTGCTGATGAAATCGATTGCCATCATCAATTTCTGCCAATGCCTCAGACAGCTCTGATTGGACCACCAAATACAATGACGTCTCCTACAGCACAGAAACAAGAAAGATGGCGTTTCTGATTTTTTGTTAGCAATTATGCGTGTTTATGAATTGAAGTAAAAACAAGTTTTTAAGCAAATCAAGCATCTGTGAGATGAGATAAATACACGAATACTGATTTCTCTTTGTTTAATTATTTGATACATCTTTTTCCATGTCTTATTAGTCTATTTTATTTATATCATTTATATCGGTATTAAATCAACAAAACGGCAACAAATGTTAGTACTCCGATAGAATACATAACAACTGCTAAAAGCAATCCTTTTACAGTTGGTGGATCTCGTCCCTGATGACATTCTCGATCAGCTCCTGAAAAGTACCCCGCCATACAAACGCAACTGTCTCGGTTGATCTTCGAAATTTCCAAACCTTGAACGTCGTCAGTGTAGCAGAATGCATTATTCACACATGGATATGTTCTTGATAATGGCCGCAAGTCCACCACATCTTCAGTAAAAAGAAAAATGTTACATTTTGAACATATCCATTGATTCATTAGATAAGCTTGGTTTAAATAAGTTAAACTAGCAAAAGCCTGATAGAAAGAGATGCATCATCATATGATAACTTGAATGTCAGATTCTATTCTCAATTTTGCATTTGAATCAGTATTACCGATTCCGTTCGGGGGATAATCGAAATCATTCCATTCCAGCCTTGCATCTAACGCTTTCGGTTGTATTGTACATTTTTGGCCAGTTTTTAAAACGCATTGCTTTCTTTTACTGTCAAAATACCCTCTGGAAGTATCTGAAAGATAAGCTTGTGACTTATTAAAGTCAGGACACAAACATCGCATTATAGGAGTGGCCTGCTCTGCGAATTGGCGATTGGGTTCTACTCCAACCTGTCTGCACTCTAAATTTTGTGAGGCATCGCAAGACAGTAAGTTTAGAAACTTTATTTTCTCCTCGTAATTCATGCAACTGGCATCGTATAGTCGTCTGATAAAGTCTCTTTTGTATGAATCTCCCAAACAGGTTTCACGGTACTCCCTCGCCCCAATGTACTCAAATATAAATCTCTCTGTGCCACTCGGTGATTGTTTGTTGCTCTTTAGCAGGGATACCTCTGGGAGTAAGTTCATCTGTGGCGGAGGTGGTATCCCAGGGGCGGTTTCAATGCAGTTAATCAACTTCTTAATGTGGTCTGAAAATCATTTGTGCTTTTAATTATTCCCAGTTTAAAAGACAAAATTAAGAATTAGATTTGTACAAATTTTCATGCTGCGTTTTACCTTTGAGAAACTTATCTTTACTGTGGAAGTTGAAATCTCGGTCATAAATTGTATCAGTGTCTAGTACCGGAGTGTATGGTGCGACATCAGTCTTCACCAACACCGAAATATAGACAAACGAAAAAATAAATACTCTCCCATCCATCATATTATTGACAATCCTTGTACTTGTATTTTCTTAATTTAAATGATCATCCTACGAACGATCGAAAGGCTTTTTCATTTTCATTGATCAAAACTGTTGAAAACGGATGAACGACAATAGTAAATAATAATTTTATTACTGGTGATGTTCTGCTAACCTATCCGTTCGGATTTTGTCTGATGATGCCAATTTGGAGCGCCTAAAATCCATTTATTTTAGAGTTTACTATGGCACAGCAGTAGACTTTTCTCTTTCATGAGATCATTATCCAGCCAGAGGTTGTGAGATTGTGTGGGTTTTCTATCTTAGTTCAAACCGACTCACTCCCCTATTGTTTAAAACCTGTCCTTCTAGATATCCGCCAATTTTTAGAACAATATATAAATCTGATAATTGATGCTATATACTTGAAATTTGGCTTTAATGACATGTTTTCCGAAATTTGCAACATTTACAACAAGTCATTTACACGGTTCATTTCTGTTTGAGTCATATAAAACTCTGTTTGGGATCTTTGTTTGCTCTTTCTCCCTCCTCCTTCAGTCGTCGTTTGCTTTTCTTCATAACACTATATGGCCACTTTCGTGCCAGTGGCTTCATAATCACAGAAAGTTGCAAGCAAATGCACTACGCATTCACAATTTCTGTCATGTCAGTGCGGTGCGTTGTTCATTCCTGGTGGGATATTGGCGATAAGCGATGAAAAAAGGAAACCAGTCATGCAGTAAAAATTTTTATGACAGAGGATCTTGTGCACCCATCACACAGAAACATGGTAAACACATGAATGAGGTCTGTTTTGAAGTACTCTTTTATAACGGCGTACACACCGAGATCATTTTCACTACTCTAACAGGAAGAAGTCAATATTCTCTTCAATCCCATGCAAGTGGCATAGAATATGCTTTTGGAACGTAGTAAAACGTAATGTGCTTATTATAGTTGGGTGCATATGGTGTCTTAAAGATAGTAGTACTAGTCCAACTATGTACAACATTCACATAAATAACTTGCCCTTGTTGGCTTTCTGGTTGTATTTTAGTCGTTATTATATTGCTTTTCCCAGAAAACATCAAGCGTGCTACCAACCAAATTTTGCTGTTTTCTAAGCTAGATATCAGTGTAGCGTAGTGAAGGCATCTATTCATTCATCTGCGATGTATTTTCTTTCTGGAAAACCAAAAGACCAAACACATAGTCCTAAAAATTTATGACAACCCTTTTATTCCTTAATAATATGTTTAACCACATATGGTTTACTGAAAAGATGCGCTATAACCGTAACGTAAATAGTAGTCAATTGTCATAATCATGTAATGCCTGTAGAAGGTTGCAACAAAGTTGTAGAGGGTTACATCCTTTCCGAAGAAAAAAATATTCAATTTCACAGAATGAGAACAAGCAAATTGACGAACAGAATGAGAAGAGGTTTTAAAAAACAGAAAAAGTTCTTTTCTATACTCACGTACAAAGGATGGCATTATCACATCTTTTTGCAGTATAACTATAAACCTACCTATAAACCGTCGTCACAACAGATCGCCTTTGGATAAAATTACTTATTACATTTCAATATGGCCTAGAATGTTTTTACTGCCGATGAGTATGTCTGGGGGATAAAAAATAGGAAGTGATACTTCAAGTAGACTATACAGGGTTTTCGAGTGCAACGTTATGTATGCGGTACATACTTAGCAGTCAAATAGAAAGTTTGACTGTTGAGCAGTTTCTGGAGTGGAATGGAGAAAAGATTAAGATAAAGAGCTTTTCTGATGGGGATCATGAGATTTGTATCAACAAGGTAGTTCGCTTGATTGAATTTCGGTCTGCTTTTTCCTATAAACACTGATACTAGCTGCACAGTTGTGTTAGGGCTCCTCTGTCAGTCCAACTTGAGTTAGCGTACAATTATACGGACTACAGGCAAGTATAAACTATCGCAGCTCTTACGAAGTCACGAATACTACCTACCTCCGTGCTGTGCATAATATGTAGCAGCAGTTGCCAGTTATTAACAAAAATGAATTCGTATGTATTTCGAAATGAGGAAACCAACAAAACACTTATTTGCCGGATATTATTGAATTTAAACATGGTCTTTGCAATATGGTATGTATAAAGACAAAGATTACTTACTCAGTGAGCTTTAGTGTCAAGGAGCTAATGAATTCTCATCTGAATGTACACGGTTGCTGTTCTTGCAAAAAACTTATTTAATAGTAATATCATGGAGAAAGATTCTAAGGAAAATGTGCTTTGACTTCTAACTACAAACCGAAATCGATTATTTCCTTGTATTATAGATGTGTACATGTACATTGTACATGGATTGTGCGAGAACAAATTAAGGAAATTTCGAGAACGACTTGATTGTCTGGTGGAGTATTAGAATAGTGCTTACTTAACATTTAAATGTTCTCATCTCATTTGATGCATATGTATATACACCAGGCGTATTCTCCACTTGAGATTGAATCTTCGTTTCGTGTGAACAAGTTTATTGTATATTGTATACATATTATTATGTCAATAGTCACAATAATCGCATATTGCAATAATAGCGGTAGTAATGGGCACATGGACTAACAACCTTATGTACAATGTACAATCTGGTAAAAGTGAAAGGGTTTCTGAACTGCGAGCAAAGATACGAGTTGATAGCAGGCGAAATAGGAGAAGAGCTCGGGGAAAGTTTTTGCAGTTATATAACTCTAGCAACTTTATTCGGCATGGAAGAAAAGAATGAAAGAAAGACAGGGTGGGAGGAACCATGTGAGTGAACTTAAGAGTAGAAAAGCGGAAAATATTAATGGGGCATGTACAACCGAAAATGCCAGTAACCTTATAGAGGAGTCTCC
Organism: Entomobrya corticalis; assembly: GCA_034694325.1. Classification (NCBI taxonomy): domain Eukaryota; kingdom Metazoa; phylum Arthropoda; class Collembola; order Entomobryomorpha; family Entomobryidae; genus Entomobrya; species Entomobrya corticalis. Next base: position 21,634 of record JAQFYG010000605.1, on the reverse strand, counting down.
TCGGGTCCTAAAATTCTGCACAAAGATGAATACATGTAGTCATTAGAAGAAATATGGTGGTCATTAACATCGTCGTTTTATTTGAATTTTTGTGAGTTAAGTAATATCGTCATTCATTTTTTTCTAGTAGGTTTCGAGCAAAAACTTTGTAGATACTGCCGTCGACCAAAATGATGTCGAGGTCTGCGTTTTGAGTTTTGATGACAAAGGAGCACACAATGGCTTTATGATCGTGGGCGTTTTTACATGGGAAAAAAGAAACGAGAAAAAAGAAGAAGAAATACACAAATGATATGATTAATATGGGATGCTTTATGACGGATTTGAGCATTTGGCTTAGAAGACGGTCTTCCCAATAAGCATCATTTATTGTTCTGATTTTAGCAAATAGATGAGCAAAAATATGACTTGAGTAGGCTCAGTTCTCTCTTACTTCATTTCTTTACAAAAAATATAGATGTTGCGATTCAATGATGTGGAGCAAAATGCTATACGTTTACTTACTCACTCAGTAACGCAATATTACCTGAAAGGAATAAACGTACCGATGGGGCATGACCAGATGTTTACATTCCTACAATTTTATAAACTTGTTATTTCCTACAACGCCTAGTTTACTCATGTTCATGCAGTATAAAGTATATATAAGTCATGGTCCGTTCAAAAAAATCGACAAGGGCAAGTGAACGAAAAAATTGAGAAAATAGAGAAAAATGAAATGGAAGGAAACGTAATCTCATACAATCAGTCATATGGGGCATCCTTTTTCCAACTGCATTTACTGTTTGTTAGTCATTCATTCGAAAACATTCATCGACACGGTCTGTATTATTAATATAGTAGAAAATTCTGTGTACATAATTCCTCCAGCTTTTTTGTAATTTCGAATACTCAACCAACTCCAATGCACAATAGCTAAGGAAAAGTATTCGTAATTCATATTTGAGCACTTTTTCATTTCGGTTTGCAACAAGAAAAATCACTCTCCATCGGCATAATGTTACAAAGCGAAGCGTCATCTCCTCTTCTCTCTCGAGTTGTGCAGACTATAACTGTTATTACTAAAGCGGCGTTGCCCCCCGTAAGCACATCAAAGACGAAGACGACCTACATTGTATAAACTTAACTTGGAAATCTATTTCAAGGAAATATTGCTGCTTCATTTACGAAAGGAATGATGAAATTGACGATATAATCGGGATTGGGAATATTGGGATATATAATATGTAGGAATGTATATGTGGAGAGCAGAGTGCAAAGATTACTCTAGAAAAATCCTTATTCCTTAGTCAGACCCCAGCTCCAATATCCTGGATGTCTTCTCACTTTTTATTTGGTGATTCTGAATTCTCGTCAAGTATCATCACCTTCTCCTGAATATGTATTTCGGAGGATGTTCTTTACTTAGTACTTTTCTGTTGAGTCTCAATAATACTATGTTTCTGTGTGGTAGTCGTCTGTCATCTTAGTACAACCAGTTATATCGTACGGTCGAATGCAAACATAGTATGATTATTGACGGTAAAGAACAAGAGAAAATGAAACCGTTACTTATATATTTATAGATCTTACATAATAAATGTTCGTATCATAAACCTTTTGTTTGACGTTGAAAAACTGAATATTATGGTAACGTGCACTATATATTTTTTGCTCGATTTGTGTACGCATATTTTCATTCGAATATCAGAGATCACACTCATATATACCGAGAAACAACCATTACCATTTGCATTCTTTTCAATTCAAGAACATTATCATCGTGAGCAGCAGCAGCGGCTTAATATTTTCCATTCTCGTTTATTTTCAAGCCTTTTTACTAGAAAGTGAACATACACATTTCACTTTATTGTGCAAAAGGGAAGAAATGAAATGGTTACTTATGAGCTTATGAGGTATAAGCCATAATGTACACACGCTATATGTATTAGATATTATATGGTACTGCTCGCTTTATGTTTGCAACGTGCCTTTTATACTAAATTGTAATAATAATGTAATATTCAAGTTTTAGGGAAGTAGTAATGGCTATATACCTAGTATTATGTACATAGATGATATATTATCTACGCTTACACTCGGACTACCTATGCTTACAGCGATCTTTCGCCACAAAAATATCTACATTATGTAATGTAATGTACCATTTCCTATTGAGGGCCTTTGTATTGCGATTGTAATATGATCTATGAGAGTAACGATACGATGAGTTAGTGCTCCTTCTTTGCTCTCTCTCCGTCCGTCTCGTTTGCTACTACCAAAGAAAATAGTCAGAGAAATTGCTACAACTACAAGTGGTCCAGAGAAAAACTTTTTCTCTCTCTTTCTCTCTCTCTCTCTTTTCTCATACAACAACAGAATAACACAAAAGCTTAAGCCACTACTCAACTCCGGCGACTACTAGTTCTCTGTTACACAGCAGCTCAGCAGCATCCAAACGAGTCGAGATACACACACACACACGATCTCACAGAAAACTTGCAGAAAAGAAAGATGAAAAAGAGGTAGCAACAAAAGCATCAGCCAGCAGCAACAGCAGAAATGTGTACATTTTCTCTTTTTCTCACTCATGTCAGTTTATGCATATATGTGCACACGCTATATAGTAATATTCACTTTATATTATATGTGTGTATCTGTCGTTTCGAGCTTATTCCTTAACTGTAGCAAATATACAGTTATATTATTTGGAATAGTTGTGTACATGGTAGTCCAAACAAAAAATGTATGAATGTGTGCAAAACAGTCAGGAATGGTGATGTAAAAGTTTAGAGGAAGTTATAGAAGTAGCAGGAGAAGTTGTAAGCAAAAAAATGGTCTACAAACTAGAGCTTCTCCGGGAAAAGAGAAGAGATCTACTCATGCCAAGAAAAATCGATTCTTTCGACGACCGTCTCTCGTTCTCCTTCTTTCTGTTTTTCATAAGGCAAAAATAGTGGAGAAGAGAGCGAGAGATGGAAAACGTTATGATACGATGGTACGTACGCTGCTGCTTCTCTTATTCTCAGCTCCAACTCTTTCGTTACGTTTTCTCTTCTTCTTTTACTCTTCTATTGCAACTCGTGTAAATATGTACTCTCCCTTCCCTGCTCACCACTCTTCGTCTTGCTCGCTCTATGTTTTATGTGTGTGTTTGTGTGTGTGAGAGAGAAACTGCTTCTGCTGAGAGTGAAGAGCCGTTAGTAGACCTGGTCGTGAGCTCTACAAGTAAAGTCGGTCGGGTCGACCGTCTCCGTCGTCATTAGGCAACATCATCCCTTTTTTCCCTTGGTGTGCTCTTTCACTCTTCTCTTCCAACATCTTTACTAATATTTCTATCTCCACACTATTTTCAAAGAAAAAACGAAACGGCTACCCAAACTTTTCACAAAGAGAAAGCAGCGTCGTGCACAGCGTCCGTCCGTAATAGAACAACCGCTTTTTTCTTCCTCCCCTCGCACTACAGTAATAATTACAATAAAAAACTGAATTCCTTCTTGATTTTACCTAACAGACATAAGAACGCAGGGAAGAACATCATAACAAAAGTATATCTTCAAGAAAAGTCTTCTATTCAAACAGAACAAGGAACGAGAATTGCAAAGCAAAAAAGTTTCTATCTTTTCATCTTCTTTCAAATTAGTTTTTACTCTCATTATTCGACAATCCTTTCATTCCTTATAATGTTTTTCTAAACTCGTCACTCTCCATTTATTTATTCAAAGAAATAATAGTACACCCTTATCATCAAAGGAGAAGTTTCACCAAACTCTGTTCCGCTCATATTTTACTTACCTGCGTTCTCTTTGCACTTTTCATATTCTCATTCAGACTTTTTCATAATTTATACGCATGGGGCTCGTATGGAGCTGCGGAAAAGTATCGTTCTAACCACCTTCAATTCCAAGAATATAAATTATAAGCATGCATTGTGTGCATTGTAACACTTCTTAATACTTGCACATTTCCGTAGAATCATCTTCATCGCCACCATCAACTTTTCACTCTCTCGCTCATCACATCAAGATACACATTTACAGTCCAGCACATACGTACGAAACACTCTTTCAATCCATTTTTCTCCCTCCTTGTCTCCTTGGCTTGCAGCCTGAGCATCAGGAGTATCCAGCATTTTTCTTCTATGCTGACCCAGTTTAAGTGGGATTCTATGCGATTCATTCATACATAATTTACCTGTGGGAAGAGTGTAAGGAAAAAGAAAGAAGTGATTAGTGATTTCTCAGTCAGTGGTACTGGCATTATCAGAAAAATCTACACAAAAGGATAAGAAGAAATTGCGGGCAATCTGGGAAAGCACAAGAGAACACGATTACGCGAATATATGTAAAAGGGGAGAGAAAGCTGTTGTTCTTGTTGATGTTTTAATAGTTTATCATAATGAGCCGCTGCTGCTCGTTCCACTCTTCTTGTTATTATTGTTCTCGTTCGTACTACCACTGTTGTTCTTGTTGTTGTTATTTATTAATCAAAGTCAGGGAGAAGCGCTAATTGTTATATTACTTCTACTCTGCCATACTCTCGCTGGATACCCCGTTATTACGCGACCGCGCTTTGCAAGAACCAGCATCATCTCTGCTGCTACTATACCGTAGCTTGCAAATACTTTTTCAAGTGGAAAGGACGTTTCATAACCTTGTAAAATATAGGTAAGTTCAGATATATATGTAATGTTACCCATTTCTTGCTAATGATTCTTTTCATCCTTAATGCATGCATACAAATTATATATAGCCAACAGCACATGAATTTTGGATGAACTCTTATTTTTTCATTGTCCATTTTAAACTTCGTAGTTAGAAAATTACAATAATAATGGAGAGACTGGAGACTAGACCAAACTACATGATGGAAAGATATTATTTGTTTTATAGCTTTATCGTTGTTTTATTTATACATAAATGTATCAAGTTGCTTTTTGATGTCCCCGTTCTTTCATCGCCAACCAAATATTCTTCTATATCTTTGCACGTAGTAGGCATCCTTTTCTTTGGTGTTGACTAACAGAAGACAATAAAATAGCATAAGTCAAAAGACCATTTACGACTACATGCTTTTTTGGCGGACGTGAAAATTCTTACGGCATGAGCGAGCACTATAGAAACTAAAACATTTTATTCAAGTTTATCTGGTTGTTTACTTGGCATTCTAATAGCATGGCGTGCCAGTGATCAAGCTAAAATGTCTGGCAGGGTAGTTGATTCAGCATAGCTTGGCAAAGCTTATTTGTCATCAGGGATTTGTAGAGCTTGAGGGCTATCGCTTTCTTGTTCATCAAATGCAGGTGAGGTTAAGAATGTTTTGTTTCTGCACCAGAAGGGTTCGTAATACTGTCCATAACCGCATATTGTACTCAATTTCTGAAGAAGGAAAAGAGATAGCCTGATCATAAGAGCTGATTCATATCATTAATACTAAATTCCTACATTTCCGGCAAGCAGGAAACATTCATACTTCACGCATTTTATTTCCAGACTTTATATATAGAATTTGTCACAACAACCATGTACAGGATTCTTTTAGATTACATTCTTAACAAAGATGATATTTTATCTCGATAACAGTAATATCAATGAGAAAACAAAAGTGTTAACTTCCACGCATATATATGACATCTATTCCAAAATACACAAAGGAAATGATATAATACAATGTTGCATGCCTGTAATTTGTAGTATAGAAAGGAGTTTACCTTGAGAAGTGTATATGCACTTTAGTAATATTGCACAAAATTGGGTAAAATATCGGTATTTGCGTGTCTGACTCAAATTACTAGTTATTTTCAACGGGGTTCTTTCCCTTTTTTCTTCCCTGTGACGGAAAATTACCGAGAATTTATCACTTATGCTATAGTCATTGCAATGGTGGTGCGTGTGTACCTCGATGATCAACATCTATTTCTCTACTAGCTGTTGTCGGAAGGCCGCCACGAATATATACCATTTTTTAAGAGCATCATTGGTTCTTACAGATATCTTTAGCATAAAGCTAATTACGCGGTCTAAGTAGCGGAGTAAGTATGTTTGCACCCAATTTCCTTGTAGTTGCAACGCTGGTCCACATAAACTTTTACTCTTCTGCACCTAAGCAAAGTTAATTTGCTGTTTCTGTCAAAATTTTCTTCTTTTCAAACAATGACATTGTAAGAAAACCCAAGCAAATGCTGATTATGTCATGTTGTAGAGGAGAATGAGCAATAAAGATATAACAAGAAATGAAGAAATGCATACCACTTCGACATACCTTGATGACTGTTTTTGTAATACTGGCCGTTTGAGCATTTAATTCACAAAACTTTGTCTATAATGAAATTGTAGTAATGATGACAATAGTACATAGTTAAATTTTGAACAGTAAAATAAGGCATTGAAGTACGATATGGCTCCAGACATTCGTTCGTTACGATATCATCATCGTCCTTGGTTGGCTGCATTTGCTCGTTTCTTTCTTCAACTCATCGTTTCGTATCGTCCTCTCATCATCATGATTTTAGCAAAGAGAAAACAACAAAGGAAAAAGGACAAAAGCGATGGCACAATAATCTTTTCTATAATTACGAACGGTGTGCATATAATAGAAAAAACCGATATTGCATATTGGAAGAATATTTTTCAAGCTTGGCTGACAGGTTTATATATTAGTAATGCCTTTTTCTGTTTGTCTAAGCAAAAAATGGTTTGAGTCGGGAAAGAAAATAAGCTAGACACGGAGAAAGAAAAGTCATCATCGTCGTCATCCAGAAGAAAAATAAGGAGTAATAAAGGCGCTTTTTGTTGGCCAAGCTATGTAAAACCAGCAAGCAGACAACGAAATAACATTTTTATAAGCACAAGTACATGAAGGTAGGTTTCACCAGTCTCTTCATAGTTTTATTATTACACTTCAGTAAATACATGCATATCAGATACACACAAGGAGTGTGGATTTAGAGAAAAAAGGCACGATAGGATGCCTTATTCTTTCCTGGTTTCCTTTATTCTATGCCACATATGCTACCACTGGTGTATTGCAAGTATGTGGTGGTGGTGTACACAGAAACGACATCGAGGACGACGACGACGACTACACGATGCTCCTACTTTTTTGTGCGGCTTAAGTTAAATGTTGGTTGAATGTATGTAGTAGGTCAGAAGAGAACATCATGAATGTAAGCAGCAACAGTACGTATGTTTGCACTCTTTGCAGTCAGTATAAAATGTAGAAAAGAAAGCAGAGAAAATAGAAATTAGCTTTGGATTTCGCTGAGTTGTCTGTGAAACTCCTTTCCTTCCTCTTTTCACTCTAGTCGCTCGTGCCTGACTGCTCCATCCAGAAGGTAGTAGCATTTTCCTCCGCTCTTTTCTTGTCGCTTTCTCATATTTTCATCTAATGAGCCACTGTCTCCGTCAGTGTTTAACATGGTTCCGATCTGGTTGGCTAAGTACATTTTTATCGTGTGTCCTCTCTCCTCTTTTTCTTTCTCATCCTCCCTTTTGTCTGATACGAGTGCAAATAGATAATGCATGTCGAGTTTAGAAAGAGGGAGAGAGAAAATGAGAATGAAGAAAGTCCACTAGTGTGATAGTGCTTCCACCGTTACAATAAGACGCAAGACACAGTAATCTTTTTCACTCTTCTTCTTCGTGACTGACTGGCCATAATAATAAGAGCATCATTATCAACGTTGTTCTTGTCTTCGTATGAGTGAATTGAATGAGTGAAAAGAGAAAGCTACTAGTACCATATACACAACTACGTCCTTTAGTGAATATGTATTTGATTGTAAGTCTAGTTTCCTGATGTTGATGTGGTAGTAGTGGGTCATTTATATCTATTGCTCAAAAAAAGGTGTCATCATCAGCATTATGAAGCGAAAGACGAGAACTAACAATAAGAATAATAGTAGTAGCAGTGCTGGTGGCAGTAATGGAAAGAGAAAGAAGGCTAAGATGAAGAGAAAGTTTTTGGAAGGAGAACAGCAGCACATACGTCGACAAACAACAGGAATAACGGTGATGGCGGTGAGAGAAGCTGCTCCTGGTTCAGCTTCAGCAGCCTCTGCTGCCGTTGTTACCACTTCTTCCGAGCGCGACTCAATCAATAAAATCACATTCTTCAGCCGCTGTGAAACCATTCTGGATTATAAGGGAAACGTTTCTGTTGTTGGATGTAATACAACTTTCACAACTATTCGCACTAGTCATAGACAAATATGTGCACAATATATGAGATCGTATCATACCTATAAAAATGTAATCTTTTATATGAGATGTAATGTCATGCAGTTATATTCGATGGCTTTTATTATTGTTACCAGCTACAATCATATAAATACCGACATACACATTTATCTTTAATGCAGAATATTATATAAGCTTCTTATACTTTTAGCGGATATCGTATTCCGTGAACAAGATCATTACTGTATTTTTATAAACCTTCCTTCCCATTGTACTTTCATTCAACCAACGTGCTTGTAAAAGATAGGTTTATGATACACAACACGAGAGTGCATACATAGTAAGTAGAGTAAAGTGGGAGAGAAAGCATTTTGGCCATTTTTCTTTATGACTCGATTTCATTTTTAGAGCACTCTCTTTCAATTTTATGTGACTCTCATATTCTTCTTACATTGGCACCAATATTTCTCAGTTCCTTTTAGTAATTTTATGCTCTTACTTTCTTGCAGCTCCGCATGTGGTTTGGTTTCTCGTGAGTGGTAAAGGTAACCACTCAGATCACAAGATGGTTGTGATTCAGCAAGATGACCTTCCAGAGTCCGTGGATGAAGAACATTGTATCCCAATTCCAATCCAGACATTTCTCTGGAGGCAGACATGTCCCTTCATCCGGCCTCGGTTGGGGAAATTGCATGAAGCCACTTGTGTGGTATGATCCTCTTGTTTGTCACTTTTTCCTCATTAATAATGTCTTTATCCCACAGGTCATGCTTTGAGATGATGTATGGAATAATTGATATTAATCTTACAGAAACAGGATAATAAACTATATATGACAGAACATAGCCAGCCAACTCCTTCTAACAGTATAGTTTGAACTAATATTTGAAGTATTTGAGATAATTTTCGATGATTATATTTTATAAAGATCATTTAAAATATAAACTTTTACATTAATTCAGGCTTGAAACATCAACGATTCCCAATTTTCTGCATTCAAATCGATATACATAATATACTATATTTCATTTCAGCAAACTAGTTTCAAAGTAATATTGTATATCTACCAACATGCCATGATCCTATATCATGAATCATGATACTCCATTATAAATACTGAAACTAAGACAATTTTTACTAAAGTAGCTTTACAAAGAACCTCCTTACATTTTCAAGGGTACGGAGGATCTTCTCGCCTTCAACTCTTTCGTTAATAGTATTAGGAATATGAGCCTATATTTATATGCTAATCAACTAAAACAAGAAGGCATGACTTGACCGAGCTCTCTGAATTATCTCTCGTTTCAAGTCTCTATATCGGACTCTGTAGTCAAGTATGTTTTTTTTGTGCTAACGTCTGCAAAATTAAGTCTTAGTAGGCGTATTTATCTTCAAAGTGAAAGCATTTGCGAAACAATACTAATTTGTATTTCAGAATAAAGATAACAGTACAATGAAAGGGGTTCTTCATGTTTAGCTTTCATGGCTTGTTTTTCAAAAACCTAATAAGGAAAGTAGATAGTTGACTAGAAGGCTCCTATTATAGAAGATAACTTCAAACGAAAGGTCATAATGACAAGCTCGGTCGAGACTATAGCCATTTTACTAAAACGTTTAATGTATTATTTGTCTATTTCATGATTGCTCTGCTTCTTCTCTCTACATGCATATAGTTTTGTCAGTCGCCAGCAACTCATCATGTAAGAGTCGACACGTAACAATATATTTTTGAATGCTAATAAATCATATGTACCATATTTAAAAGTTTATGTCGTGCTGCACATTTTATTTTATATTATGCCTTACCGTTCCTAATTTATAATTACACATCAAGTTATACTGTGTGCATCACACAAGTATTAAAATTCTTGCATTTTTGCTGTATTCACTTTATGTTGAAAGCTATCTGAACGGGCATTTGTACCAACTGCTTTTTCCTGTCTTGTGATTGCTATCTCATATTGCAAAACGTATTCAAAAACTGTACTTGTGTCGATTTTGCCCGATATCAATGCAATAATACTGGTACATCAGACATAAACGGCAGATAAAACTGTGTCGTGTCAAGTCTTTTTGTTCTATATTTTTTCTCATGTGTCCTTCTGCTCCTATTAATTTTCACTGGATAAACGTGCCTGTTCACTCGTCTCTGTCAATTGTATTCTGATTAATTAACCATAACATAACTGGTTTACTATCTTTATATATATCGTGACCGACATTTTTGGTTTTCAGGAATTATTTGCTATTTTTATGGGTAAAAATAGTAATAGCAATGAACGGGAACCAAAGTAGTTGCTTTTAGTTTGTTCCTTTTTTTGAAAACATACGTTCGTGTCTTTGCATTGCATAGTTGGAAGTGATGATAGATTATAAATACGGGGAATTACTGACATTATCTTCATTTTAATTTAATTATTAGCTTTTATACTGCTTAGTGTCATGCGAATGCGAATACAGCTACTACTATACTGCAAACATAGTCTTTAATTTATGATGGAGACGTATACTGTCAAAACTTGGTCGTTATATGCATGCTTTCACTTTGTGGTATGCATCATGCAATATTTGCTATGTGTAGACTCCTTTTAACGTTGTAGCTTGTTTTTGTGCACAATGACAACTCTCAAAACGATGAAGCTTTCAATCGGAAATTGATTGAATATTAAAACAATACCGTTGCATGAAATAATGTGAAATGAAGCATGTGTCGAATAATCTTTTTGCATTTTGCTTGGGTTTGGAAATTTTTAAAAAATTGCAAAGATTTTGTATAAATGCAAAATGTGTGTGACCAAATTTTTGATTATATTTTTGCATAGCTTTTTGTAAACTACACTAAAGCAACATCCCATTTTTAAAACTGGGGTTCTGCAGATTTTACAGTAAAGCCGTCAACAATATTTTTAAACAAAAGACTTTACGAACCATTTTTGTAAACTTACTAAAGATACACCAAAACCACTACGTTCCAGGTACTAATGGTAGTTAGCGGTGTAAATGAACACTTCCGTGAAACAATACTTCCATTTTTATGTTTCAATTGTTGTAATTTGAATTAGTCAATAATCAACTACATAATAATATGTAGAGTTGATTGAGTAAAATATAAAACGTACGTGTTTATGTAGCCGAGGAAGTTGAATTTTTGCCAAACCCATTTTCTAAAAACAAACAATTTTTGAAATGCGATTTTTTGCTGTTTCGGATTATGTAGGTCATACTATCGTAGTAATTATAGACAAAACTGTACATATTTTTTATTAGAAAATTAATGATAGACTAATAACAATGCAACCTATTTTGGGAACTTGTGTAGAATATTCATTAGTAAATGATTAATTTGTTGTGCAACGTTTACTTCGCAGATTTGAATTAATTCGTTTGGCGGTGAATTGTATTTTACCAATATCTTATTCTGTATAAAACAACCTTTCCCATTCCATTACATTATTTTCACGCAAAAACCCATTCTCTTATAAATATTTCTCTCCTTTTGTCCAATTATTATTACTGTCGAATAGTCTGAAACCGTATTACATAGACATTTTGTCTTTATACAACCAATCCATAATTTGTTGTACTCATGTGTTGTGAAACTACCGTATGTTCCCCTTCGTTCTTGTGATTTTCTGTGAAACTTTGAAGTGTTTTCGACTCATTTATATTTGGTGCTATTTTAACTTCCTCTGGCTTCTACTGTGAAACTATTAAAATTTGTATGAGTCTATTTATGAGTTCGAAAATGAACTAATGTTCCGCTCTGGGTTTGTTTTCTATCATGTTTTATTGCTTTCGTAACATGCTACTGCGTCGTCTACATTGGGATATATGTAGGAAATAAGGGAGGCTTGCAAGGTAAAAAAACTAATGAAATTCACTTTAAATACATAGTAGATCGATATATACTCCTTTTAGTGATATATATTTATAGAATAAACATAAGGTAAAAAATATAGTTATTTTATGTGTTGTGATGTAATCCAAACATAGTACTCTTTTGTAGGTTATCATTTTAAATAGAGGAAAACCGATTATGTTTTTATCATTCTTTTCACTTAATACGAAATTTAGAAAATATATAGATTTGTAGAATATACGTTGTTCATAGACTTTCGCTTCCATAAAAATGTTAAAAGGAAATGTACATTAATATTTTATAGTCATTGGAGAAAGTTCTGGTTCAAAACATCCAATTTGGACTTTCACCAAGTCTTACTGAAGCTATTCGAGCCATTCCAAGATGGCGAATGATTCAGACTTCATTCCCACATGTGATGCATTGCACCGCACAGCTTTTAATGAACCGGTATATAAAGCTAGAGACAAGAAGAGTTATTTGAGTAGTACACCACAATTTTAATTCCTTTCCAAGAGAGAAAATATTACTGACAGAGTGAAATTCCCATCTTTTAGAAAGCTCAGTGGTATTCAAGGTGGACTCGGGGCGGCCGAGACAAAACTGCTGTATACTTTGCATTGGATTCTCATTGACTCAGCAGAAGAGTGTGCGGATGCTGATTTTGAAAAGCAGCTTGTGGCCGTCAGTCCATTTCATTATTTATTTCCAATCTCTGCCGTTACGGTAAATTACAAATGCATGAAAATCATCGTTCTGACATAAGAAGATTTTACGCATATTTTCAAGAGATGAATAGTTTACACCTATTTCCTTTTCAGTTATTTGTCTATTTGTTTGCACCATTGTGTCAACAACTTCGTCCAACGGATTTCAATAATTTTCGCTTGGAAAATGGATTTCGTATCTGGCCATCCATGTGGTCTCACAAATCCCCAGATCCAGTCTGTTTTGTTTGCCCAGTTAAGCCTAAACAAGCTTTGGATCCTTACTTTGTTCGTAAAACGAAAAAGGATCCTTTCGGTGATGTTTTCACAGGTAATAACGCATTCATGGTTAAGTGAATCTTTTATACAAACGTACTCATCGTCAATGATCACATATTTCAAAACAAATTGAAGCTAAGAAAAGTCAGCAAATTCAGCACAAATGCGAATACAACCAAAGTAAAATACTTAATAATAATGTGCATATATTTGCTTGCATGTATGTACGTATAACAGAGTCGGATAGCAAAGGAACCAGAACTGACATAGAAGATATTGTTCTTCCCGGTGGAGAAAAAATTGCTACTCCACCACCGACTCCCGAACATGCAAAGCCTGAATACAGTAGAAATCTCGTGTTGGAAGATGAGGTTATAAAAACTTACGACTTTTTAAATTAGTTGCTTCTCTCTCCTTTCACTCTTTCACAAATACAGTATGTATGTCTAGCTTTTTCCTTTAACACCAATCTAATGTAAATGTACGGCTCTGTGTATGAGTGTATTCTAACCATCATCGTAAATAACATGGTAGGAAAGAGAGAAACCCTCGTCTCTCAAATTCTTTCCTTCCTTTCTCCCCTTTTCTTAGTTTTTATTTTTATTTTTGTTGCTGTTCATGGTTTTCTATATAATTTAGCTGGAAAAACTCGCGCTTCCAACATCATCCGGGGGGAATTGTAGTACAAGTAGTAGTATTACTGGTGCAGCTGCCTCTGGACCGTTTCCTGAAACGATCCCTGAAGAATCATCAAGTAACGATGAGGAGCATGTCATGATTTTCCGGCTAGGATCTATTCCAGAATCTGAGGGGCTAAAAGATGCACAATTGTTTAAGGTATAGTGAATTATACATGTATAATGCATAAACGTTTCATCTTTTTTCATATAAGCAATTCAAAATAACTGGCAGTTTGAATAAACAAGAAAATCCCATCATTATAACATTTCAGCATCATAAACTTGCTAATAAAAATTATGATAAAAGTTTACAGTTAATAAAATATTACATTTTAAAAGAAAAGTTACAAAATCTTTATGATGGTAATAATATTTCCCTGAATTTGCTCAAGGTCAGCAAATTCAGAACTAAACTAAAGAACTAGACAAACCGCGGAAATGAGATGATATGTTAAAATGGCGGGAATTTTAGTTTATAGGACTGCTTAGTCTGCACTTGAGTAAAATAACAATAAAATTTACTATGTTATAAATTAGATGTCCGTTCCAACAAGACAAGCAAGCATTGAATCGGCCAAAACCTCGCCTTCTCCTTCGGATAAGCCTCCAAAAGATAGAAAGGGGTATGCAAAGTGTCTGATAAATAAATGTAACACGTACATATACATATCATCAGTGCATGTATTGCTTTTCCCTGCTAACTTGCATTTTGAGTGAGCAAAGCAAATCAACAGGATGCTAATAAATAACTCGTGCATCACTCTCACACACGCACATGCTTTGTATGCGCATTTCCACCGCACAAATGTATACGAAAAGTAAAAGTGCTTTAAGTTTATTCGTATGCATTTAGGTACTTATGTGGGTGTCTTAAACGAAGATGTGAAATGTATATTTTTTCTGTGTATTTGTTTATGGGGAGAAAGGTCTAATGAATTCAGACCACGAACAGATTCTTCACCACGGGTCTCCATTGGAAAAGCAAGTGATATTCCTTCCGTGTCTGGGATACCAGTTCAGCCATCAAAACCTCTGGATAAAGGGTTGAGCCAAGACGTGTCTTGGAAAAGTGTTCATTTAGCAACATTCATGGATGTTGCGGTGCTACGATGTTTGTTCATTCCACATTGGGAAGAGGAAGGGGTCCACTGGGGTGTGACGTACATGCTAAAAAGGTAATAACGACTTTGATGATGTGGATTTGTACAGCTAAAATTAACTCCACTCCTTAGTTTATATTTTGTTTGCTACGTGCACGCTTGTCAACACTCAAAATCCTCTGGGACTTAAGTACGTCCACACCGCAATTTCCACTAGAGTTATACATTTATTGTATCTGTGCTTGTTTTAGGTTTGAGGAAATCAAAGCGCACAGAGAAACATTAAAAAGTGAGAAAAAGATAAGCCAAAGACAACGAAGT
This sequence comes from Entomobrya corticalis, assembly GCA_034694325.1. Classification (NCBI taxonomy): domain Eukaryota; kingdom Metazoa; phylum Arthropoda; class Collembola; order Entomobryomorpha; family Entomobryidae; genus Entomobrya; species Entomobrya corticalis. The sequence goes on along the minus strand of JAQFYG010000605.1, from coordinate 6,532 downwards.
AATTCCCTTCCAGTCACCAAATCACGGTCTTCTTTTGTTGCTGATTTTGTACTCAATACTTCACCAATTCGAACTGAAAAAGAGAAGATTGCTGCAATCAGAGCAAAACTGTCCAAACCTGATTTATCTTTTAATAAAACTAAACGGGGTAGTGTGAGTGGGCACAGTGGGGGTGGGAGCGGCACGTCTGTTGGAAATGGTAACCAAAATAGTGGTGGAGTAAACGGTGGAAGTACTGGTGGGGGAGGAGGTCAGGGATCATCTGGTCAATTTTTCTCCCATTCAGCATGTAACAGTCCAACGGTACAGAGGAGAAGCACGGCCGATCGCCGAGCCAGTGAAAAGGGCTCAAAGCGAAAATTAACCATGCTAGACTTGAAAACATTTGTCGAGACTAAGTTGCTTTCAAAGTCGGAGAAAATGCTGGAGAAAGTTGGTGCCGGAGGGTCGCTTCTAGATTTAGGGGTAATATGAAACGTGACACGATGTTCTCTAATAAAATGTCTACCTAACTATATTACGCAGTTACATAAAATTGCAACGAAAATTCTATTGTATCCTGAAGGACAACGAAGGCGAACAATCAGATCCATTTACTAGACCTCAGTCGGCTCTTGGTCATCGTGACGACGAAACCTCTCCCCAAGCGAATGAAACAATGGGAGAAAACTATTTTACTGAAGGGTCTAATCTTTTCAAAGGGAAAAGCATGCCAAGTCTAAGGTAATGTACAAAACATCTTTGAAGTTTTGCTGATCTTGGATCTTGATTACTTAATTTATAAATGATGAATGACACACATCTACATAATAGGCGTACAATTTGCGTGACTATAGTTGTCAAAATATACGGCAGGAAAGCGCTTACAAATAGAACATTGCAGGGTAAACAACTCAACGAGTCAAATTGCTTTCGATGGTTTGTTCCAAATTTTATCATTTCTGACAGATATGGAAAAATACTAGTAAGTAGATGAGTGGTATAATTTCAACATAAATATGAATATATTTTTAACAAAAGTAAATGCATTAAGAAGAACTCGGGGAATTATTTCTAACAAAAGTCACGTCATCATTCCTTTTCATCATGGTCATATAATTCTTTTCTCTGTCCAAAAGACTGTCTTCTTTCACTTTTCTCTTTTAACGTATGTACTATCATACATTTTCATTCTTCTGTGTTCTTTCCTGTCTATTTCTATTTATAATTTGTGTTTCATAATATACCATAAAGTATAATATGTTTTATATATATACTTCCAACAATAATCTTCCGACCAAACTAGACTTGAATTACATTATTCTTGTGAGTAGAAAACTGTTTTAATATTTTAGCAACGTATACGTAATATAAGTTTATTATGTGTATATATCAAGAGCACACTATTAGTTTTGTTCTACTTTGTTTGATGAAAGTATTTAAGTATTATTCTATTTTCTCATATATCCAGTATATATGTAAAGGTATGTTCTATATATTAGTAATTCTTTGTGTTTTCTTCTCTTTACTGTCATTGTGGTCACACTTTTTCATCTTTATTATGAAGACGACAACAACTATTTGAATCTTATTTTTCTTGTCCCTTTTCTTAGCTGTTTGCTAGTTGATGAATTGGCAGCCCCAACAGCAGGGTAAGTTGGCATTGATGGCACCTAATATGACAAAAAATACAACCACTATTGGTTAATACATTATTGTACTACTTCCACTTTTACAACTACTGCTACTACTTCATAGTACTCATTTTTGTAGAGAGAGAATGTGTGAGAGAAGGAAAGATTGGAAAGCTGCCAATTTACACCATTTCTTTGCACTACTTTTCCCCTCGACTTACTCAATCTCTTTTTTTTCTTTTGTCCATGGCAAACCATACTTTATAGCTGGGTAAAATTTAAACATTATAGTTTCTTGGACCACTCAAAGCATTTCCGGGTGAAGTGAAAGAAGCAGTAGAAATTACTTAAGGATATTATGATACTGCCTTTTTATTGCCATTATACTATTACGATGATGATTATCATCAGCATTGTTTACAACTGTCTCTACTTTTATCATTATGTGATAACATCTACTACTCCTTGTACTTGGCAAACTCTCTTTATATTTTTACACAAAAGCTGTGAAAAGTGTGGTGGGTCATGGGCCCGTATCTTACAACAAGTGCTGTAGAATTGTTTACACTGTCTGTGTCCTTTAATAGCTAGCAAATTGCATTGCTGTAATATTTTTTTGCTTTCACATTGCACTGCACTGCCTATATATGCTTTTCAAGTTGAACTTCTTGCTTATCTCTCGTAAAAATCGTCCTCTTCATTTCTATTACTCTCCTGACGAGACTACAACCTTTATTTCAATAAAATATGCTTCCTAGCATTGATCATAATATGTATCTTCATGAAACCAACTTTCATATTTGAATTGGTCATGTTTTAATAATTGGCAATGTATTTACAATTCCAAATAGTGAATAGTGTTGTTTCTTAAATTCACGCAATATAAATACCTATACAACAAAAGGGTATACAATATGCAGAAGGCCTATAGCTCTTGCTATTGTGCTATATATTATATGAAAATATTATTTGGATTAAATAATGATATATGTTATAACGTTTATAATCAAATTACACAGATCGCATAAATTAATGCTGATACTAAATACTATTTACACCTACCATTATTTTTTCATAGTACATATTTTATATGAAACTATCCCTTCAGCCATTTATATTTTTTATTGCAGAGTGAGAGCATTATAGTGCGACTATAAATAAATAATTTTAATCGGGCTATAAATTGTTTGGTTTAAACATTACCTGCCTAGTGTACAGTAACAATAATATGTTGAACATATGCTACACACTAAAAGTTAATATTCATGTTAATTATTAATAAGTATGCCTTCATTAGTTTCATTTAAATCTATTTTCCAATAGTGGCGAAATATTTTAGAATATATAATACATTTTAGCTCCACATTCTATTGTTTAAAGTAGATTTAAACTAAAAACGTGTTTAAAAGTTACGCTCTTTATTGATTGTAAACGCCCAATTAAAATGAAATTTGCAGTTTGCATAACATTGCATTAATGCACAGGCCCTAATCCTTGAAATTATTCTTCTGAAAACCAGTTTCACTCACATTTTCTTAACATCCACTGTGACACAGGTATTGTGGGATGTCCATTCTCGCTCCAGAGAACAAACCAGATCGCGCCTTTTTACCGAATCCGATAATAACGGTAACGGAGCATACTCCCGCCCCAACGCCGTCACCAGATAGGATGTACAGGTAAGAACAAAGAAGTAGTGTTATTGAGACTACCACTTCAACCGTGATATATAATAGTTGTTCTTATCAAAATGATGATCGCCGGAAACAGGAGGAAATTGAATTTGCCATGTCCTAGTGCCTGTGTGGCTACACAACTCACACTTTTGGACTTTTACTACTTACCTATATATATAATTTGATAGAGATGTTTATCTAAGCACAACTCTATTATATGTTTTGTGCAGGCGTCGGGCTAGTTCTTTGGAAAGTCAGTTGAATTCCTTTATTCACCAGTTTGCGCTTGGGAGTAGGCGTGGGAGTGGTAGACGTCTTGTTAGATCTCATAGTGATAGCCATATATCCTACTCGGTCTGTGAAGCTCCAGAGGCTCCCGGTACAGCTACGTATATAAAGACTGATGGTCAGCTCAATATAAAAATCGTGTTTAAGGTAAAAAAACATTTTTTTGCTCTTGTTGTACGTAATATCTTAACTGCATTTTGTATTGGTACATGGAAAACTGGAAGTCGATAAAAAAGTGCCGCTCCCGCTTTTATGGCTCAATCAAAATAAACTATCCATTAAATTATGTATCCCGTATTGTATTGTATCTAATTTTCCGTTCAACTCGAACCAACACGCAGGCATTACATTCAATCTGCTCAAGAGAGACAATCGTTCGATCCGTTCGTGTATCTCAAGTCGTCCTAAATCTTATGGAACTACTTTATGATGAAGTTGAAAAAGATCCGGAAGTCTTCCTTGTTTTGGATGGTGTAACAAAGTGAGTTGTCCTCCTCCGCTTTCTCTTTCTTTTCGACTGCCAGTTCTGCTGCATAACTGGTCGAATTTGTGTTTTTTATTTGCAAAAGAGTTATCTTCACGTTGTGAACGTATATTCTCATTGACGTATTGTAAGAGAATGGAAACTAGCATGAATCTACGAAGTGATGAATGTTTTGCAATATCTGGTCTGATTTTGTAATACATATTATTATGTAGCTTGTTTTTCTTCATGTCCCATTTAGAATCGTAAGTGCAATGGGTTGCTCTCATGGCTGTGGAGAGGCTCAAAAGGGGAATAATCCCGACTCTGTGAGAAGCCACGCTCAGAATTTATTGCTAAGACTCACGCAAAAGTTTCGTACACAATTTTCCCAGTACTTCCAAAAATATGTGATGCAGAAGGGCCTATCTACCATTATGGAGTTTTTCCATGCACTTTGCAGCTTCTGTGCAGATTCCGCTTCGCTGTTGTCACCAATGAGTAAGCAAAATGCATATTCACATATTCAAAAGATATATACCTTAAATATCTTATTTTCTCTCCAATGCTCCAATGCTAGTTGTTTGTTGTTATCTATGCAGAATAATGAGAAAAGGTAGAAAGAGTAAGAAATAACGCGAAGCATTAAGCAGCTAACTCTGGCTCTGCAGAGAATCTATTTATTCTCAAGCATGTATAACAATAAGGTAAAATCTTGCTTTGGCTAACTTTAAACTCATTTTGTCATATAATTATGTAGGTTCCAAAATACGGGATTTCTATTCAAGTTATGTCAATGGTTTGGAACAAACAAATAGCCGAGTGGAATGCCACATTTTCAAAGCCGTGTTTAAAAAGTTAATTACTCGACTTGCTGCAGTATCAAAGGAGCTCCGTGCCACAGAGAATATGGTAAGCATGTGCTGTTATTTGCAAGTACCTTATGTGCTGCAGAGATCTGGAAAATGGAAGTGCATAACAATACATTTCAAAGGCAACCGTTAAAATCCGGTTACAGAGGACCGCTGTAACAATATATAAAATGCGACATTTGTTTGCAATGCTCTGCAGCAATGCTTTCTAAAAACTTGTCATTTCACATGTGAAACTTGCTCTTCTTAAAATTTTAGGCTCTCTACTGTGACGTCCGTCAGTTTGTCAATTACGTTTATGAAAATGATGGAAACACATTCCGCAAAGTTGCTCTCTCCGCATTACTTGACTCGGTACGTCAAGTCTTCAAATTTATGGCGGCTTTATTTCAGACTGCTTCCAGATACTTTACTAAAGTTATTTTTTCATGTGTCATATTTAGGTTGAGAGAGCCAACAAAAAAGATGCAAGACAAACTCAAACAACAAGAATAGTAAGGTAATGTTGGTTTCTTTTATTGAGCTCATTTGCTTACTATTGTAGAACATAGTTCTGAGTTCTTTTCTTTCGGAAGAAAATGACAGATACGCTGCGAATACACGTTAGTGTCACGCTGTAAATTACAAAGCATCCGATACTTTTGGTTTCATTCCATTTTCCCATTGCAATAAAATGATAAATGTAATATGGTTGGACAGAAGAACTGTAGCAATGGAGGAGACATCACCGTCCTACTTCATAATGGATGAAACCTCAGGTGGTCCGCACAGTGGGTCAAGTAATAAAAAAGGTTTTTTCAAGAAGAAAAGTTCCTCCTCAACATGTGCCGTAAGTGGATCCCCCATCAATAACTTGCACGTTAGTATGCTAGAAATATAGGCAAATATTCAAATAAAAGTGGAAGAAGCAACAATAAGAATGCAGTAGTGATATTTACATCAAATGTCTGATACTCTACTCGCAGAGCATGGGAGATACCGAAAACACCGGAGAAAGTCCAAGTGGCACTCTCTCCCGGAAGCATGCCACACTTACGCCAAAATCTAGCGAAGTTGACTTGATTGCAAAGCGGCCTAAGAAGGAGTCACGTCTGGTTAGTTGGCTTACAAAGGGTTCCACCGGAGACAAGTCATTTGATTTGGATTTCGACGACTCCAACTTTAGCAGTTCAGGAACAGCGATTTCTGAACCGAAACGGACAATGAGGCAGGCAACAATTGTTCAAAAGGCGAAACGAAGAGTGGAAGAGAGGCTCAAGAAAATGAAGATGAAAAGGGATTCGACGAATGAAGAAAGCTTGGCGGGTGGAATCAGCAGAAGAGGATCAATGGAAAATGTGCAGAATGAGAATGTGATTGGTGAAACCAGTGAATTTGTTGTCTTGAAGGAGAGACGACTAGTGAATAGGGGGGTAATTAAAGACGGAATGCTAAGGTTTGGTTTCCTCTTGGAAATTACGCATCCTGGGTCCCTGCCTGATGCTGGGCTGATGGCAGCCTTACTTGACTTGGTAATTTTATAGTGCTAATGTTTAATTGAGCTGAACAGTCCCTTATAAATCTTAGACTCTTATTAAACATTCAATGCTATTATAATATTTCACAGCCAAAAACTGTGGT
>JAQFYG010000604.1:0-27456 GCA_034694325.1 Entomobrya corticalis | reverse complement strand
TGCAGAATGAAAAATATCAATAAGTCTTTATGTTTCCATTTTACATCCCGACAATTGCAAACCTAAATCATGAGTTAGTTGATTGATTGTTTTTTGATGACCAAACTAGATTAGGTATTCGTTGAAAACAATGCACGAAAATGCGCTCTTAAATAGCCAACTAACGATGATGCTAAATAAAATTGTTATTGCCAAACAGCTTAAGCTTAAAAGTTTTTACCTGTATGAGATGTGAAGAAAAAATGCTCCCTAATATGGACAATAACTCAAACTGTAAAAAGGCATCGGGCATCACAGATACATAATATTCTCAATCTCATAACATTGATGCAAACTTTCACCCACAACAACTTCTCGATTACATTCTTTGTATACTTATCAGTGATTAGTAGAACAGGTGATATCATTAATGCCCGTAATGTGTATTTCAGGAGACAGAGAAGTACACAAGGAGGAGGTGAAGTAGTAGAAACTAACTCAGCAGCATCTGAAGGCCCATCAGAGAACGTATCGTCAAACGGAACGGGTAAAATCAATACAAGTATACCACATATAATGGAAAGCTTTTTGCATGGATTTAACCAGCTACTTTATTATAGTAAAAATGGCTCCACCACCACCTCCACCGCCGCCAATGATGCCAGGATCTCTCCCTGCAGTGCGTCTAACTAGCGAGGTAGATAAAATATATGCAAATAAATGTGCTTACATAAACTTTAGTTAGAAAATAAATAACGCTTTGAAAAATATATAGATCGGACCTAGGGACAAGGGTCCTCCGGCTGCATTAGCAAGTGCGATGATGAAAGATAAAAAACCATTTACATACACCCCAGGCGGGATAGATCTCTCAGAGATTCGAAGTCCTCGGATGGCTAAGCGTATTCAGATGAACGCTGCAGCAGAAGGAGTCACAAACACGCCAACGCCCTCGGCAAGTAACCAAGAAAGGGCTCCATGCAATTTACCACCGGCCGCATTGGCTGCCATACAGCCACAAATGGCAATTCCTGTTTTCCCACAGGGTAACATTAATGCTGTGCATCTGAATAAAATGCACAAGCCTGCAGATTATGCGGGAGGTCCTCCTCCACCACCACCACTAATGCCAGTTCAAGTTCGGTCACCAGTCCCTCCTGCACCTTCTTCTCCCCAACCTACTCTACTGCCTCCACGTCAAGACAGTCCACCCCAACCTAAATCTCCCCCACCACCCCCGACTAGAACACCGCCACCACCAAAATCCCCGGTTCCCATAATGGATTCACATTTAGCACCAACTCGATCGACCTCGTCCCAAAACAACCTTCAAGATGAAAGACCAGAAGGCAAGAGCCCTATCAGCAGAACGTCTCCTATTGCTGTAGACTCAACCATTGGAGTTGGCACAGGAAGTCTTTTTATACCACCAATTCAAAATACAACAACACAACAGGCACCTCCACCTCCTCCTTCTATGCCCCCTTCACCTCCAGTGACAAATTTTCCACAAAGCTCAAGGCCAGCAGGACAGACAAAAGCTCAGGCAGTTAGCCAAAATATTGGTTCTCTCTATATTCCACCGATAGCAGACCAACAGCAAGGTTCACAGCAATCCAGCGGTGGTGCATCTAATGGAAACGCTCCCAACTCGAGAACTCTACAGTCAGCTCAAGCAACTACCAACGCCCCACTAACCGCACCCTCTATCCCTGCGACCCCTCAACTTAATAAGGCCCCTACACCATGGATGAATTCATACAATCGCATCCAAAATCAACAAGCTGATTCACCGCCCTATGTCCATCCTGGGTTTTTTATGCCCCCTTGGACCCCACCACCAGGCACCAGAACAATTCCAATTATGATGGCACGAGAGTCGGATCAAATGGATGGAGCAAGCAGCCCGTATCCTGGAATGACGGATAGTAGACGATCATCTAGTGCATCGGGAGGATCTACCCCGACAGGATCTAGGACTCCAAGTCAGGCTGCTACCCATCTTGGTCGAGTCATTCCCATACAAATTGAAAGAGAGGAGGCTGGAAGATCAAAGGGGGCAAAGATGATACCAATCCAGGTTAATAAATTAGTAAAAATGGTTCATATACTGATGCGAAATAACTTTTCTTCAAAGTTTGAAAATGTGTTTCAGATTGAGGGTAGACCACCTCGTGGTATGATGACACCGTCAACACCCACAACTCCATCGATGAACCCAATGAGACGAGTAGCTGGTCCACCTCCGTACAACTCACCAATTGGGTTGTACACTAATCAAAACGCAATGGATACTTACCAAAGACAGGCGGCCGAGGCAGCTGCAGGAGTCGACAGGTAAAATACTTGACTTATCAAACGTTAAACACCCATGAATGGAATAATACATATTGTTAAAATAAAATAATTACGCAATACGCATTTTGTGTCATAAAGAATGAACATGAGATGTGAAAGTCCACGAACAGATCCAATGCAATCAAAGTCTATGCGAGTGATACAACAGGCAGCAGAAAACGGTAAAAATAAATTACAACTTTCTCCGTTTGATAAGCTTATGCCGTAGTATGTACGTGCTCTAGTTTATTGTGATTTGTGACCTTTTTTATCTTGTGGGAACAGAATGTTCGAATGTAATTTATGTCATGTATTTCTGTATTTGTTATAAAACTTTTTCCCGGTGTCACTAACATGTCCATTACCTGTATTTTTATTACTCTTCTATATCCAGTGTCCGAATGAAATTATTTTATGGCTGACATCATTTTCTTCTACTTTAATGCTTCTACACTTTCAAATGTTTTGCTCACACCATCAAACTTGTCCTTTTACCTGAACATTGAGTTGTGTCAAATGACTTTTGAAAAAAATCCAATTGTGCCACTGGCTTATAATTGAACACTCATTAATTATTTTATAAACAATCTCATTATTATTATTATTTTTTCCAAAGAACTCAAACGAATTGAGCAGGAACAGCAAGAAAGTTTGGATGTATCAGAAGATGATGGTCATCTCATGAGCTTGTTCAAGTCACAAGGTTGAAACAGCGATCAATTTTTTATTTTCAATTTCAGAATCGCAATTACCTTTTAAGCAACACTGCATGTGTAAACCAACATTATACACACTTCAATTTTTATTTTCTACGTTTACATCAACTCAATATGACACTATAAAATAACCTCTTTGAAAATGCTCTTATAAGATCAGTTACACAAAACTGTTAACTTACGATTAGTATAAAGTGATCTCACATAATTTATTTTGGGGTTGACAGTGGATGAAGGGTCTTCATTACATCAAACTGCCGAACCTCGGTTTATGGGAGGCCATATCCCATCAAAAGCATTCAGAGCGTTGCAAACTGCTTTACCAACCAGTCCTCCGGGCATACAAGATCAGCCTCCTCCAAGTAAATAAATACCTATGCATTATACTAAATACGTAGTATAGCAAAATGATGACTGTACGCATAATAACCCTCAACAACTTTTTCCTGCTATTTTGTATTTGTTATCTTTTATTTTTTTTGTAGTTTGCTTCTTGAACTGCTTCTTCAAATTCAGCATGTTTATGAGCAATACTGTATTCAAATTTATATTGAATTGTTATTTCTGCTACTCTGTGCTCGTATTCGTCAAATTTACCCTCATTCCAGTCAACAGCCCAGTTACTAATGATAATCTCCTCTAAATAATGTACTCATAGGTTTTCCTACAGCTCAGCCTGGCGGTCCAGTTACTCATCATATTCCCATACGACAAGTAGCCCAGTCGCCAACTCTTCTGGCACAAGGGAGTGAAATGCAGATGAGCTCTCAGTCCAACGTGCCTCCATCTGAACAAAAGGTGCAAGAGCCCAAAAAGTACATGGGTAGCAATATTCCATCGCGCTCCTTCAAAATACTTCAAGCGATGACTGCGGAGGATGGCCAACCAGGTGAGATAATTTAATGAGAACAGTAGAAATTACAGCAAAAGTAATACAAGTCCCTTATCTAGAAATTTTTTATGGACAAGCTGTTCCAAGTTCAAATTCGCATGGAAATCATACGTAGATCCATACTTACAACGACTTCACAATAAATTATTGTTATAGCGTCGTTCCACGATGAACATTTCTGCTTATACTATTTCCTTTCTACATTTTTGATAACCAAGTCTTTCAAGCTTGTTTCTATTATTCTGCAATTTATTATTGTCAATGACAAGTTTATATATTCAACCTCTATTTTATGTAGAGTATGTATGTATGTGATACCTTTTCTATATACTTTTCACTATTATGTGCTATCACAGAGTTTATTGTATGAATTAATGATGGCACGTGCTAACCCTGAGAGTAATAATATGGTTGTTTACATTAAGGTAAAAGGTAATTGTAATGTTAACTCCTTCTTCTATCTATTTTTTCCTAGCAGTAGAGGGATCTGTTGAAGCTTCTGCGACAGAGCAAAATATTGCAGATTCATACAATGACGACACACGCTCACCGTGTCCTCTATTAGATCCAAATGTTCCTTTGAGTCCATCTTCTTCCTCATCCAGTTTTCCTCTTTCTCTTTCCTCTTCTGAAGGTGGTGGTTCAGCAAACTTTGACCCTTACAATAATATTAATGGTAATAATGTTAATGGTAATTGTGCCAACTCTCAAAATCCTTGGTCTGATATAATGGATCAAGGGTGGGATCCCTATACGTACATGTGGTATTACTGGTGGTATTACACATCGTGCTATTGGGCAGGATATGACATGACCGGTTACGAGTATCCTCCAGGTTGGGATCCCAATTATCCTTACTGCCCACCTGAATTATTTTCTGACTATTCCACTTTAAGTGAATACACCACGGCAGCAGAATCCTCCGCTGAAACGGCAACAGAGTTTGAGCAAGAGTGCAATTTAGAGAGAGATAGCTCATATTCAGCAGATTTTCACAAATCTCTTCACGCGGAAGATGGAGTAGGCGAGGAAAGCTGTTATAAGCACCATAATAATAATGATGATGATAACAGAAGACGGAGGATGATGATGCCCATCATTGAAAATACTTTGCCAGTTGCAGCATTACCATCATCATCGAGTGTTCCAAAAATAGTAATTGAAGACGAGGATATTGTAGTTGGGGCTGAAGAGGGCATGTTTTACAGAGATAACGGGAAGAATAGTGGTAGTGTAGACAGTATTAAGGATAATAATAGTAGTAGTAGTCTTTGTAATAATAATAATAGTAATAATCATAATGGCAACACTACTTGTAAAGCTCCTTACACGAACCCATTGACTGAATGTAATCAAAAGCCTGGAAACCCTATTTCTTCATCTCGTAAAAAGAATGACTGTGATAGCGTGGTTGTTGCTGGTGAGAAGATGTGGAGAATTGGGCAAGAGGATAAATTTACTGAATATAAGCAGCAGCAGCAGCAGCTCAATAAATACGGTAGCAATAATGATGCTGATGAGATAAGAGCGGACAAAGAGAACGGAACAGCGGCTGCTTGTGCGGAGGAAGTCTCATCAGCATCTTCATCTGACGATGAATATGAGAGCTGTTGTGAAGATTCGGAACAGAAAGTGATAGAGCGTGAGACTGGCCCTAGTAGTAATAATAAACCTGCTTTTGTTACTCCTTCACATTGTGAAACTCTTCCCACTCATTTCTCAGAGAATACTGCCGAGCAGCAAAAGGAAAATCGTCAAAGAAAGTTGGAGTTTCATGGTAATTATAATGGTGCACTAAATGCGAATGATGATCATGAGAGGATAAAAAAAGGCGGAGAGGAGAAAGGAGAAACAATAAAGAAGAAAGTGGAGAAAGTAGGGAATGACGATGACGACGACAAGACTGATCCTGAAACAGATGAAGATAATGATGACGATGATGATCATGAAGGGCGGGCAGCGATAATAGAAGAGCCAGAAACTCCTTCCTCAGCAGATGACTCGGATGTCATTACACTGGTGAGTGAAGGAGATCATCAACGAGCTGGAAAATCATCATTTTATTACAGCAACGGAGGAGGCTTAAGTATCGAAGAGTATCATTCTGAGAACTCCTCATCTGAGTCTACAGTATTCGATTATGACCTCAAGAAAAATAGGCTAAGTACTATCGATGAAATTACAGAGTCACGAGCCTCCTCATCAGTGTTCAGCAGGAACAGTGCCACACCAGCCGTGAAAAACTTATCTGCAGAATTTGATTATTGTGGAAACAAAAACAACGAACATGTCAATAACGGGAGTGGTGGCAATTTAATCAGTCAAAAGAAATCTAGTCATGATGCAGCATTAATATTGGGCGAATCAGACGACTCTGAAGAATCGTCCGATGAATTGTCAAGTGTCAGTGTTATTGAGAACAAGTCTGATGCAACCAGAGGGACGACAGAGTCTAAGCGAGAGGGTGAAACTACATCTACCAGCGAAGATGACTCTTCTACTGATGATGATGATGATAATGTTAATGAGGAGGAGGAGGATGACGAAGATGAGGCTGCAGGCGCTGATACTGCTGTAACAGTTCGTCTTCCTTTGAAATTATGCTTTACAAAAACAAAGAGCTACAAAGATATTACTACAGTTATGGTTGGGGACAGTGAGATTGAAGAAAGCTCTCAAGCGTCAACACACGAAATTAATGAACCAGTGACACACACCACCAGCACTCCGTTTAAAGCGAATGAAAATCTTGTCTGTGAAGAAAACACTTTCACCGTAGATGAGACTGATGATGAGCCCGTTGTTTCGTTCACTTTATCTCTCTCCAGGCAAACTTCTAGAGAGGATGAAAATAAATCTATATGCTCTAAGAGAAATGAGGGGTGTAATGAGAACAAAGAATGGGATAAAAACACTGTGAAAGAGGAAGCACCAGATATCGATTTTTGGGCAGAAATTACGAAAGGTGAGGGAGAAGAAAAGAAAAGAAAGGGGACAGCTTCCACTTGTAAAAAGCCTAAGGACGTTGATGTAAAAAGAAATCCGAAATCCAATGAGAATCATGCAGAGGAGACTAACTCAGGGGCTGATACAGGCTTTTGGGGATACATTTGCAGAGACAGATCTGCATCAGATTTTCGTCGGAGCAGAAAGATGCGTAATGAGAGAGCAGATGAAAATTATAATCAAGATGACTTATCTCAAGATCAGGTTGAAATGAGAACAGGGATTGATGATAAGCAAGACTGGGATCCATACGAAAGCATCGACTACAAATGGGAACAGGATTTCAACTTTTGGGAAAAGAGCTCAAGAACGATTGAAACCAGAAGGTTCAGTGGGAATTTCGAAATTACGGAAGATTACGAATCCGACTCTGGTATTAAACCGTCAGTGGAAAGGAGAGAGAGAGTAAAGAAATACACGCACAAGCGGCACTCAATTCCAGGTCCTTCCTGGGACCGTTCTTCCCTCCCCCCTCGACCAACTGAAAAACAAAGTACTGCTCATTTTTCAGCAAACCATTCTCAATCAAATTATGATGAGCAAGAAGCTAAAGTGGAAAATGACAAAGTAGATCCAAGTAACAGCAGCAGTTCCCCCAAGCAAGAACATCGCAAAACGATTGAAAGTTTACCTGTTCAGAAAATTGGAAATTCGTTTCGTGAGGAATCAGAGACATCTTCATGGTGGTCTTGCTGGGAGGAAGCAACCCAAGAAATCGACCAAAATGAAAGAGTAGAAAATAATAATAAAGACCATGTACATAATCCTGCCGGGAAACAGAAGGCGCCAGGTTCTCCTGTTCCTCCAGAAAATGAAAGCGAACCCGAAGACACTCCTGTAAGTCATGAAGAAGATTCTGTAGGCTTTTCACTTGAGATAAAGTTGTCGAAACAGAAGGTGGAAAGCGGTACATGTGGAGGAGAAAGGGATTATCAATCATTTGCTACTATGCAGGATGCCAGCATGGAAGCCAGTGAAAGTGTTGATGAATTTTCATCTCATGAAAGAATTGAGGCTGAAGGAAAAGACCGGAAAAGCTTGAGTCACTCCAGTCAGTCTGACGCCACCACGGTGACTACAGACAATGAAGACTATTCGTCTTCTCCTGAGATAAAATGCTCGCAAGTTTTTCCCGATGCAACCAATCAGGAGGGAGAAAAACTAATTCAGCAGGGCTCCACATATGTATCAGTTTCAGATGAAAATTCCGATGAGTCATCATCTCGGAGCAGTGGAACAACAATAGGACGGCATGATAAATCTGATATAAAAAAGGAAATTCCAAGTTCAGTTTTTCCATCCGTTACGCCCCCTGCACCAGGCAATGATAGTAAAACTATACACTTGACCGACTCTGTTGTTACGAAGGAAGAAGAAGAAAAAGAAGAAGACGGAGAAGAAAATATTTCAGCACTAGACGACGACACATCAATTCATATTCCCGTGTCGGTTGAAAAATGTGTGCAGATTGAACATGAATCTGTAGGTGAAAGAATCAAATTGGGTGGAAATGAGCACCAGCATCACTACGAGGAAGAGCATTACCACCACCATCATGGAAGTAGTAGTTTCGCAACTACCACTTCAGCCATTAACACGACATCATCAGCCACTAGTACCACTACGACGACTACTACATGCACCTGCCTTACGAACGATAGAATAGCTCGAGCAGAGAATTTACTGTGGAGAATTGAGCGATTTCTGCATGAAAGTTTAAGCTTGGGCAGCGAAGATGACTCTGGAGTGATGACTGACCTTAGCAGGCAGATATCTGATGTAGATACTGATGTAGACAATGACATGAATGAAACGGAATTTCTGCTGACAGCTGCAGCTGCGGCAAAAGAGAGAAGAGGAATGGCTGCTGCTGCTACCAATAACGTCAATAACAGAGAAGGCGAGCATATTGAATCGTGCAATTTTGGCGAAACCATAAGTTCGACAGACACTTCAATGCACCACCACCACTCTAGTCAGCAGTCAGTACCTTCCAATGCCCCAGCAAATTGTTCATCTCCATCCAGCCATGTAAAGAAACCTAGGCCAAAGTCTGATATATTTTTGGAGAGCACACTACTGTCAAAGGTTGAGACGGAGGAATCCCCCACTGTGGTGGACGAGAACAATGGGGTCAAAATGAGAAGCGCGTCGGAGCGCCGAGCTCTTCGATATCAGCGTGCAAAAACTCATTCAAGACTATTCCAGTTGCTACAAGATGAATGTGGGAGGGATGACGAGCAGGATGAATTTGATTACGACAGTGATGTTGCAACACCTACCACCACCACTTACAAGACAGCTAACGATAATATGGTAGCAGTAGACTGCCAAATCAACGTGGATACCAGTGGCAACAGTAGCGCCGACATGCACTACCATCACGGTTCGGCTAGTTGTAAAGGTGACATGAATGATGATGGCAATAACAGTGGGAATGACTCCAGCCCAACTAGAATGAATGATACTCTTGCTCGGCGGAGTCGTCTTCTTCCTCTGCCGATAAAGAATCTTCTCGCCTCGTCCCTCTCTCTTGACAGCAACTCCTCTCCGTCGGGCTCATCTGGTGTGCTTTCTCCAACTTCTCCTGTGAACCGTGATCAACTCCTTGCGGACATAATAAATGAGTTTCATCTGAGAAATCAAGCTTCCACAGTAAGAGCCCAAAACCAGAGGCGAATTAGTACTAGCTTCCCTTCCAAAATCTTCAAATTACTTCAGCATGAGTTTGGGGAAGAATTCTATCAAACCTTTGATTGTTGCGGTGGAGGAGAGGAAAGCTTAATTTCACCCTCTATGAGCACCAATCTTTGTGTGAATGATTCAAGTGCGCCGTCTTCTTCTTCTGATGGAGCACAATTTGTGCATGAGTGTACAATTCATAAAAGCGAAAGTATGAAAGAGTTTGAAGAGGCTACAAATAGAATCTTGACCAATTTTATGCTAAGGAATACTACTTCTAAGCAGAATAAAGCTGGCTGTTGCCAGTCTCTCTCAGAATCTCCTTGTTGCACTGCCAATATGAGCTCTCAATTGCTTCAGGATGATTCCAAAATTACTAGCAGTAGTGTGGATTTTCTTGATGTACCCTTGAGAAAAAAGAAGGGGAATCTCAACAAAGATCCACGCAGTTGTAAAAGTACTAAAAAGTCTTAAGAAACTAAAAAAACTGCCTTAAATGTAAGAAAATTTTTGTACATACATTACTAATACAGAGTAAGTAAATATAAATGAACATGAACTTATTATCACTGATCTTGGTATTTTAGACTGTAAGTTTCACTACAACTGACTTTTTAAAAAAATATTTAATCACCACTATTATTGTTGAAGTATACATGTTAATTCGTTATAAGGTGGTTATTATGTATAACTTATATAAATTAAGAATAGTTATTAATGAATGTGTTAAAGTCTAATCAAGAAAGTTGGTTTCCCGTGTGTTGCCAATTAAGTAAAGTCTACGTAAGTTGTTGGCGGCAGAATATTAAGAAAAACTTTTGTTTCAACCACCACTGCGACGTGCTGAATATAATCCTCTCCTTTTTTGTACTTGCCCAAAATTATAATTTCATCCTTTCCATTTATCCCGCTCCATTCAACAAAGAGAACTCAAGAAAAGCTGCTTTTATATTTTGACATATTCTACTGCTACTTCTTCAAATGCAAAAATATTTTGATATCAAGAGGGTCGTCTGCCTTAATTGTCAGTCTGTGCCATAGTTTGAACCAGGTATCTCATCTCATCTGACTTCTTTTGATTTGTACATATATATATGTATATATATTTGATATATTCCGTTTGAATTTTAGTATTTTTAAACCTTGAACGAAGAGGTTCCCAGTTTTATGAGTGGAATACATGCATTATATTTTATGTTGTACACTTATTTTATATTTTTATTATTCATAAGAGCAAATAATATTAATTAACCGACTCTCTACAATCCTGTAGGTTTTTGTTTTTGTACGATTGATAGATGCAGTTTACTAAACAGATAAGTTCCTCTATGTGTTTTATGAAGTACAAAAATTAATTCGTTTCTTGTTCGTCAAATTTTATTATTTTTTATCCATTTTTTTCAATCATTTCGTAAAGCTTGTTTTATTTTATTTTCAAAACTATGGGTAAAATATTTAAGTATTTTAAAGGTATTGATGTAATACTGAATATTATATTACCTGTGTAAATTGCTAAAATTGCGAATTTACCGATTTTTGACAAATTCGCTTTATCTGTTATTTATTTAATTAATTGATGTAATGACCTTTTTTGTGTTTTGTCCGAATGCCCATTCGTTCAAAAAAATCCCGCATACTCAATTTCACTTTATCCAACGTGTTTATAAAGTACGTAATTTCTGTATCACTTTTTATAACGGAAAATTTTACTATATATTTTACATCTCATACATAAATATATATTATGTACATTAGAACGTTGAATTGAAGGAGAAGGGGGCAAATAGTTGTTTGTACAATAGCAAAAAAACTATTATAAATACGATTTCTCAAAAGCAAAAGGGCACAAGCAAACAGCATCAGCAATCCCGTATCATATATTATTTTGCATTAAACCCCATTCCCTTTTATAAAACGACGGTAGACAATTTTATAAAGCGTGTTTATACGTAGTAACATGTCATTTGCTTGACATTCGTGGGTGTTTGAGTCTAAGTAGCTTTCTATTTCAATCCCATTTACCACAGAATTTTTACAAGCATCTACATTTTTATAAACTCAATCAATACTGCGTCCCATTTATCGGGTACCTCATAAGACTTTACCTATACCGTTTACACAGAAAGAGTCACCCGATTATATAACAGTCAGTCGATAATTGCATCAATATTGTTTTATTGAAATTCCTGACAGGTATCTGATTGTCTATAGTTTTTCTTGTTTCCTCGGTAGGCATCCTAGTTTACCTTTCACTAAAATGAGTGAAAAATTATTCTCTTAATAGTTTAGTTTAATTTAATATGGACTTTTGTGTTTGTATGCAATTCGATGACTGTTTCTTTTTCAGCTGTGGGGAGACAGATGAGATGAGATGAGCCTGCGAGGTTCCGTGAAATCCCAGTTTAATAGTTGATTTGATTTTCCCTTCAGTTATTACAAGTGCCAATTTTCCCACTTGATATCTAAAAAAGTCTGTTTATAATGATGATATATTCTATTAATGAAGATTATACGTGCTCATGTTGTTTTGCACAAGCACATTTTCTTTCTTAAAACTTCCATGCATCTTTATAACAATCCTTCTAATTCTGATTTAGTCTTGGCAAATAATTTCTCTTGTAGTTCTCTTTCACTTCCTTTCTTCTGTCGGATTCTGCTCCACATATACATACATGATTAGCAAACTAAATTGTTAAAAATGGGAATATTAATAAAATGTAACACGTTTCCTCTTTTTCATAAAAATCTAAGCTGATGCTATTTGCTACTGTAAAAATCGGATAAATTTTTGTTGTGTGGATTTTCTTTCTTCTAAAAATCCCCTTTGGGAATGGAAAGTCCTATTTCATAGCGATAAAATGTATGCTGTACATGTATTAACATAAATGGCCAAGTTTTTGCTCTCTTCTCCAGAGAATATAAATTTTCTCTTTTCTCAGTGTACTTTAGAATTTCAATGAAAAAGTTTGGTAACAGAAAGAGAAAAATTTCTCTTGTTAGTTCATCACTGTAACATTGCCCCCTTCTTTTATCCTATGATTTTGAGTTTTATCGCTTTTCTCTCTAGAGGTAACATACTAACCCAAAAGACAATGCTAAAAGGCTGTGTGCTATGCTTTCTACATAAAACTAAAAATGGCTCGCTTGGCTTTTTACTATATCCACTTTGTTCATAATAATGTGTGGTTTGCTCCAGTTTTCCAAGTTTTTGTTGGTAACATTTTTGTGCCATTGAGAACGGCAGATGAATACGTTCATGTTATTTGCTTAAAAACTGTGAATATTCTTTGTATTTAATTTTCCTGAAGGGATTCGAGCTCGAATATCCCTCCTCCGCTTTTTCACTTTACTAGCACAACTTGCTTGGAAATTACTTCTTAAATCTCTCAGACTGCACACTTCTCCAGGACAATATGACACAAGCATATAGGTACTATACATCTATTCTTTTTATGCTTATCACAAACTTGTCGCAGTTCGTATTGAATATATCTCTGCTACGTGCGGTACTATAATATAGTTATATAGTAAGCATTTTAAATATAAGTGTCCGCAAATTTAAGTAGTTTACGTTGTAGTATACATTGGCTTCTTTTTTATTTTTTACCCAAAATTTAATATTTATGTATTAGGGGAAAAGTCTTCACCACCTTCCACACGATCCTTGTAACAGCGTAAAAAAGAACGGTACCAGCTCACGCATATATCCTTTAAGAAGTCGTTGTCATGGCAGATTTTCCTTAAAAATTTCCTAATCCTGTAAAATGCTCTAGTAGCCAAGCCAACCTCAGATTGTAATAAGGGAGTAATAAATCACTGTCGCATAAATTAACACTTCTTCTCTCATCAGGGGCATGGGCCCGATTTCCCAATAACCGAACGTCCTCTCCAAACCTTCTCACGAGAAAACAAACGTCTCAGAAAGTAGCAATCTACCCCGTGGAGCCTGTGTAAAGTGTTGTACTAATGTATCCACTCATCGTCAGTGCAAACCAGCAAGAACTCAAATGAATTTATACTACCAAAAGGATCGTGAACAGTGTGATGGGTACTTTCCAAAAAAAAAGTTCATGCTCACTGCTATAAATAGTGTGTATATATATCTAGTTTACTACTTATGCCAGTAAACCAACTTGTGGGAAATGCTTAAAGATGAAACTTCACTACGTAAGCAGATCCACCACTACAATATTTTTTACTTTTCCCCTTTTTTCTTACATCTAACAACCAAAGCAAAAGCAATTTATCAAGATAATGTTGAAGTTGATGGTTGATTGTTTGTTTGCCCCGTTTACTCAAGATAGAATGCACGACCTTATAAAGTGCTATTCCGAATTTCTACGACCACTGTTTATAAGGTTTCTCTTTATTTAGAGAATCGACGAGAATAAGAGAATGATGGAATAAGTTGTGGTTGGCATGGATATGGTTTGCTCAGAAAATACACTACCTCTTATCTATTCTTATTAGAAATTGGAATTTACGGGGCATTGTAAAAAACTCTTAGCGGAAGAAGCCAGCTATCATCACATTAATTTATTTTATTCCCTTTTTTTCAAACGAGAAAGTGAAGAGACTACAGAAAACAGTCAGCAAAAATTAATATATCTTATATTTGAATATCTATTAAAAACTTTCCATGAAAAATCCCTATTCCCTTGGAAGAAGCTTGTTGATCTTGGATAATGAAATAGGTATAAATGTACTTACATTAGATGTGGTTTTTCATGTATGTGCACGTACACAAATCAGCATTTAAATCTGTAGCTGGGAATGTTTAATATGACAGAAAAATTTATTGGCTAAGGCTTACCTAATCTTACGAGATTTTTATTGCATAAGCTGTAGTAATGATGGTGTAAAAACCAAATCTTGTTATTATTACTTTTGTCGTTTTCGGGTTCGTTTATATAACAAGAGAAACTACAATTCTCCCGAGTTTTATTAAACCGGAGGATCGGGGTTCGTGACTACGTGCTATTTATATTGAAATGCTCGTGTGTACAGCTATTCTATAAAGCTAAAAGAGAGTAAAGTAAGTAAGGTGTGTGTGCTTCCGCTTCCATGAAACGAAGGGCATTCGCACACACAACGAAAGGAAGCATAACAGTGATTCAAAAGGAATGATAGTGAGAAATAGATAGTTATGAAGTAAGGCATTACCACTGGAGACCCTGGAGGTTTCCACCAGGTCCATAAATTTTGTTGTCCTGGCTCAAAGCCCAATTTAGGATAGGCTGAGAAGGTAGTTAAACAAAAAAGGTGAAGCAGAAAAGAGGATACAGAAGCTGGGAGCGAGTGTGCGAGAAAGAGAGGATGAAAATCACTAGACACGAGGGTGTCAGGACTTAAATTACTTTTTAGGAAACTATAGAGAGAGGGATCTTCCTTTCTGTGTTGTTGTTGTTGCTGGCTAAGTAAGTAGATGCTTCTCATGTTCCGCTAACTGAAGGACTTTCTGGTCGTCTTACTCTGTACTTGCATGTTTGCATTAGTGCACTGTGCACTAGGTACAGATATTTTCACATCTTGAACAGAATGGAATAAGATATTTAATCTGTAAATGTATGTAGTATCTTCTGAGTCTCACATATAATATCAGAACTATATAATTATGTAAGCAGAGAACCACAAACAAAAAACACCAAAAGCTATGTGCTCTCAGTTTTCATTTAGGTCGCCTGGATATTGTCCTTTTCTTTCTTATGATTCTCCAGACTCAGTCGGATAGGATCAGCATTATTTGTTTGCTAGAAAAGTTTGTAAGATTTGAGTAGCATAGCATGTAATAATGGAGTGATATATCGTACTGTACATTAAAACACAGACGTACAGGTTTTCTGTCTCCTCCAATGTGACCACAAGTTTGAAAACACATCATCATTCTCAGTCCAAGTTTCATTGCCTGCTGGCGGACATGCATATACTCTCACTTCCTCAATAATACAGCACTTGTCACTGACCATGTGATTTTCTGTTTTTTTTGGGATTTTTTTCTCTGGCTAATGGAAATTCTTGAGTAAGAAAGCGATATGGTACTTTTCCATCCATCCCTTTATCCCTGACAATGTTAGATTTGATTTAGCCAAACAAGATCATGTAATGCGATACTACTAAACAAAGACTGCTTGGATATGCTTTGTTGTTACTAGACTTTCTCGGGTATAGTTGTTTCATGTGTCATACGTCCAAGAGAATAATGAATCTTACCATGAGTGTTGACAAGGAAAATACTGGATCGTCTTTTCCAATGCTGCTGTTTTGAATTGTACCGTTGCTTTTGTCATTTTCAGTTTTTATTAACAAAATCTTTGCTTTTATTAGCATTAGTTCCCATAGAACTTTATTTTTTGATTAGTTGGTTTCCTATAATGAATAAATGTTAATCTACAATCTGCACATGTGTGTATTTTTAACTTCGATTTGTCTTTGTTTTTCTAATGCTTACTCACATCGTTTAAAACTGATCTAACTTTTAATGGCTCGGCTGCAGCCAGCCATTCGTGAATTTGCAAGCAGTGTAAAGAAAACTGTAGTTAAATGATGTAGAAACTTATACAAACTTTTCTATTTTTCAGGAACAAGTGGATCTTCGGATATGTGAGTCTGTGGCAACTATAAGACCGACGACCTTTCCCTCAAAACGCATCAGCTTTTACGTATACAGCGTCCTTACTCTCGAATGTTAATTTGACTAATTCATCCCAAACGTTCACAAAAGTTGTATAATTCGTTCATGAGAAATTTTCATTGAGCGAGGAATTTCATAAAGGAATTTGTTAATTTTTTGATGAGCGAAACCGCTAACTACATTTGTTACAACAATACAATTTTCACCACACTCGCACTGCTTTCATATGTCTTCTTTCTTCGATCCGCACATTTTAAGTTTTCTCTTTTAGATTGTATTAATGTTAATGCACGGTACAGTTTCACTAATTAACTAAGGTATGCCTTGCTTGCCATTTTATTCGAAGGGATCAGGATACTGCATGGAGTTAAGAAGCGTGAATTTTCCGAATTTGTGAAGATGGAAAGATGAATAGGAAAATATGAATTGTCGTGAGTAGATTAAGTTGACTTACATGTATTTAATTTTCTGCATAAGCACAGCATTCGTATCGATCAAAATTATTATGACTGTCTGTACTCCCAGTTTGATTGTGTTTGCTGTAAAGTAATTTATGTCACTATACTCTTGTTTCTTAATTGTTGTTTATTTATAAAGCATAAAATATATAGAAGCATAAAATTCTATAATATTTCTTGCTATAAAATTATAGCAAAAATAACAGAAGGCTCATTTCTTAAATTCAAAATAAATACAATTTGCACTATTCAAATCATAGTAAGATAAAATATTTGAACAGCAAAGTGAAAGTGATACTTGTGTATCCTCCTGAATGGTAAGTGATGAGCTGTGAAGAAATGTATATTATAAATAAGGAAAATTGATTTTATGTCATATCGTATATGGATGAAATAAATGAATGTATGCCATTGTCACGCTCGTCGTTTGTTTGCCTATGATGTATGATAAACTGTCACAAATTAAGTATTTGAAAGATCATGTAATATTGCCAACAAAATGATATCGATATGAGTGTTTATTATGTACCCTGTCCGGTTACGGTAATAGTCATTTTATTTAATAGATCCGCTGTACTAATAAAACAACTTAAATTAAATTCATTATATATACTTTAAAATATATAGCAAAGCATGTATAACAAAAATTGTAATGTAGAGGTGTGTTAATTTCATTTACGCAATCAAATAAAAATAAAAGTTATTATTACTCAAACAATATTAGGAGGTGTGCTTTTTAATATTTTTATTTCACTCAGCAGGACAATGCACATAATATTTGACTTGGTTTAGATTAGATATCGAACACATGACAACACCATAATATCATCACTTTGGCTAGTACCTTTACGATTTTTGTACATTGTAAATTGAACATTAATGTAGGCAGACGATCCTCAGTAAGCAATGGGATGTCATGACATTATTGACTTTCAACGCTGGTTTAAGAATAAATCACAAGATGATATGCTTATGTTTTCCAGGAAATTTTGATCCGAATTATGTCGACGGCACACTTTGTAAAAATTCTTACGGTTAGAACAAAAGCTTACATTTTGCATTGTATAAAAATTGTATTCTTACATATAAATAATAAAAGTGTGCAATCAAAAGACAAAATCAATCAGCTAATCAAAAAATGCAGCTATAATTTTCTCCACACAGAGATAAGTTTATCATGTATACCCGATTCCCAATACCCGTAGTTCGACGATTTTAGCTATGACATCACTTTCTTTTTTCTTCAACTGTGATGCCAAAGAGAATTTTACGCTTACCTACTTAAACTTGGACGTAGAAAGGAAGATATGATTCTGCTTCAGCTTTTCTCCTATCGATCTCTACACCTCGTATTCTCAACGTGCATAAACTATGTTCCGTTACCAGTGTAGCTCCTGCTACTTGTAAAGTTGCGAGATTTTGGCAGTACTCAGCAATCATTCTGAAATATTGTATTACATAAATTTAAAGCGTTCTTCTTAGCTTGAGTCGCCATGGCTCATTTACGATGGATTAATGAAAAGGATTATAAATTTCAATTAAGAAAGGATACTTACTTAATGCCCCTGTCCGTTATATTTTGACATCCGGACACATCTAGAAATTTTAACGAACTGCCGCAACTCCTTGCTATGAGTAGCATAGTTGTATCATTTACGCTTTGGACAAAAGCTACGCGTATATGTTTCAATCTATTATGCAAAAAACAGTAAAAAGTTATGATTTGGAATGGCAATGTAATTTACAAATTTTCTTATATTAATCCTTTATTTTCAAACAAAACTAACTTTTGAAATTTTTGAATAAAAGGGAGTAGGATCTGATTGCATATTCCTGCGCAACTAGTTAAATCAGCCACTTCAATAGAATCCAAATGTGTTATTAAAGTTTCCAGTGCGCCGTGCGTAAGCCAATTGCAATGCCTCAGAACCAGGGTGTGCAGTTTCTAAATAGAAATTACACATGAGGTAATTATGTAAAATGTATTTAAAGCTCTATATGCGACCTACACTACTAGATTATTAAATTAAAAGTAAATATTCCAATCAAAATAATAACTTCAGTCGCACATTTCGCAATTATTTTTCAGTTAATCACATTTAGTATTGCACAATTTCTACTTCACTGGAATATTATCGAGAAAAATTTAATTTCGCCTACTTAGTAGCCAGCCAACCAAGAGATATAAAAAGGTTGCCGTAATTTCCCAACTCCTTCTCAGTGTTAGCTCATATAGACTGTATCATGCAAGAGATGCATACGAAGGAAAAATAAACAATTATTGGTGTGGTCTTGATCCTAGGACATTTCATCTCCACGTACAAATTTCTTCGTTATAAGGTTGTTATGTAGGAGAAATAAACAAACTTTTTGATTTTTTTTCGTGAAATCGAAAAGTTTTCTTAGTTTTCTACCTAATAATCGTCGTATCCGTGGATTTAAAATGTTCTACGAAAAATTGATCAAGTCACAGGAATTTAATGTTTTAGCTTTCGATTGCATAGACGTATTCTATCTATTTATGTATAAAGATCTTTTGTATCATGGATATATCTCAGAAATTCGTAGTAATTTATATGCAAATATTCAACGGGAGTTAAAGGAATACTGACCCATAGAGACAGAGGTACTATAGAACTGAATATTTTTTTTAAACTATAGAACATCTTCGCTTAGGGAGCTGCAAGAGACCCCAATTTCCCGAATTTTTATGCAAGATGCCCGAATCAACGTAATTAAAGAAATACAAACCCATAGAAACGTTGCAAATATTATTCTATATATAAAAATTTAAAAAGCGCACCTATAAAACTAAGCATAATCATAGAAACTAGGAGGGTTTCAATTCATATAATCTGCAAACTATTCGTAATATATACTACTATATAAAATCTTTTCTAGAAATAAGAGCATTTTTATTAAATGAATAATTATGATACCAAAAAATGTAACTTATACACACAAAATCTGTTAATTATCCTATGTATCACTTAAATGTATCTATATTCCGTGATCGATTACGATTATGCACAATAAAAATTTTATGGGCTGTGGCTACTTTACATAATAAAGAAAGTTATCTATCTATCTATCTAGAAACTAGGAGGTACAGGAAAGAAATATTATACATACCTTGCAGTTTACTGCCAGCGGTAGAAGGCAAGATCCATTCAAGCTATCGCAGTCTGACAAATCCAGAAAAGCAAGCGAACGGTTATTCCTAAAAACTGTGAACAGGTCTTTGTCGATTATCCATTTGGCTCCGCTGAGTATTAATTTCCGTAAGTTTGTACAGTGGGAAGTCACCAACTAGAAATAAAATCGAACAAATAGTTGTACTACGGGAAAGTACATGCAATTCTGAGACAATATTTTGGAGTGGTTCCTTACGGACAGTGTTTGTCTGTCCTATTTAAATATAGTAGGTAAAGACAAAAAAAAATTTAAAATATCGGATAGATACAGATAATAAGGAGTAAGCACTTAAGCAAGCAACGCAAGTTATACGCATGACTTATAGGAATTGATAATAATATTCTGTCAAATAATAAAATTGCAAGTTAGAATTTGTTTGACCAAACAGTTTTCAGCGAGCTCCCAATCATATTTCCTGATGATAAGATAATATACATCCACGCTGTGTTGCTTTCTTGTATTGACAAGGTTCTGAAGAATTCATTCAAATTCAAAACCAGAAATCATGCTTTTTTGTTATGTGTGATTACGTTTTTACATTTTATAGAAGCGTTTTTGCTTGAGAACAACTTCAGTTTGGCTATATATTGTATAAAGTATATATCATACCTACCTATGCAGATTTAAATTAAACCTATAGTGTGTTTGCATACAGGTAAAATGCATTTAATATAAAAGTAATTAGCTGACAGTTTCGCTAATTTGAAAAAAAGCATAACTAGTCCAATTTTTATGTTGAAAGATAATTTTTTGTAAAAGTACATATTTAGTAAGCAATATTAAATGAGAACGCATTAGAAAACAAACAAATTAACTAGCAACTTTTACTTAATCAATAGTTTAAAAAAATTTAAAGCTACACATCTCATATTTTTCATCGAACCAGCCGACCTCCTTGTCAATGGAATCCTAAAGTTGTAGCATGGTTTTCCTCACATTAATTGGTTCAGTATTAGATATCACTCAAACTAGTTCAAAAAGCTGACATCCTACAACTGAGCTACTTTAAGACATTGACGCACCCATTAACATATTATCAGCAGATCATCCTTGAAATAGACTCATATAACGTCGCCATAAAATTTTTAAAAGAGATGAAGATTTTTTTTTTGCGTTTCGCTGTTGCTGCTTAAATTGACGACATATGCATACAAGCTTTGAAATCGTTATGTTAGCAATAACGTCTTCCATCCAGCTCTTCAAAAGTTATGAGTTACATTTGGTGTACTAATAACAGCAAACAGTGTATAAACTCAATGAAATCAAGTCATTCTCAGTTTTGGAGGAAAATAAAGTATTTTCAATTTTGAACTAGCGTCAGCGTACGGCTGAAGAAAGGAAAACGGTATGTGTAAAGTAAAAACACATTTGCAGCCTACCATAGCAGATGGATCTTGATTGAAGATATATTTGCAATTTGTTTATTGCTCATAAATAAAATGAATCTGGCAGAGTAAAGAGAAAGGAATCTATAACTTTGATAAAAGAAAATTCTAACTGAATCATATATATATACGATGATGTGTACGCCCGCCTCACTTTGAGACGCCATCTAGCGGTACTTTGAGAAACCATTTGAGACGCCACCTAGCGGTACTTTGAGAAACCAGCTAGCGGTGAGCAGATGCAGCTTCGTAGAAGCTGCTTGCTAACGGGCTAGTATACATAATATAGAGAGTAATTATACTTTATACTAAATTTTTGGATAGGTGCATTTTGAAACTTGGTATATTACCTATGCCATGCCGATGAAATGAAACAAAGTTACCATAATGCTATATAATGCTCAAATGTCTATTTTGATGATGAAAGCAGAACACCATGTACACGAATTTATTTTGATGGCCGTATACATGACGGACGAGACGCCTACATATGTAAAAATGTTATAAAAGAGAGCTTTCATTTCCCCTTTGGAATTCGCTTTTCAGTTTTCTCCTAATTTTCGACATGAGCTATTTTTTCTCACAGACCTGTACCATGAAATACATTAGCATTTTACCGTTTGCTGAAAATGGTTTTACGAGCAATCTGTTTTTAGAAACGAGAAAGCTTGATCTAGAATACTGGCCAGCATTTTCAGGAGTATATTTCTGCAATCAGTTCTCATAATTTGGGACCAAACTAACACAAACTTGGACTCGGCCTGAGATTCTAAATTTAATTGCATATTCACATCATATATCTTCGTCAATCAACCCCCGCTGACCAGATTCCATTTTGTAGCCATTTGATAGCACGTGAAGGAAAAGGTGATTTATATAACTTTATTCATAAAAGTTTATCGATCTGTAGAGGTCGATCGATTGATAGAAATATTAAATTTATATAGTTTTGAACCTTCCTTTCGCAGATCATTTCCGCCATGTCGTCTGAAACAAAAGTTAAGAGCGACGAGACCAAAAACTTGTTGGTAACCTTCGGAATACTCGTGTTCCTATTATTTGCACTATATCTATTGTACGCGGGAATATTTGATTGATCTAAGGAGGTTATAAGTGATGTGATGAATAATCACAGGTAATAAACTAATGAACTTCAGAAAAAACTTGTGAGGGATAAGTGTCCACACCTTAATATTTTTATTAATATTTAAAAAAAGTAATTATAATTTCAACTTTGATATTATCCATGCAGGTACTGCAGAAAGTGCAGTGTCATACAAGATCATGTTTTACGACCGGGACAAATAGATTTTACTTTACCAAAACAATTATTATCAAGACATTTTAGCAGTTGTTTACCATAAAAATTGGAAATTCAATGTAATTGTACACATTATGTGCAAAATTTATCGAAGTAAAAAGACAAAATTATTATGTAAAGTTTAAATTCTTTCGATTAGATACACATGTAATCCTTTCACTTAAACATTTTTAAATAAGTCATAGAGTAAACAATCTTTTAGTAAACTTCATCAGTCATCTATCTTTTTACTTGTGTTGCAACTTGCAACTTGCTACTGAAGCATGCAAAATCAGCAAAAAATGTAGGGGATCAATGAAAAGCATGCAAACCTTGTGAGAAAACAATTTTTAGGTGGAATATTGCATCAAAGGTGGGATTAATAGTTTGTTTATTTGTTTGAAGCAAAGCATTGTTGCAAATTGCGTAACCCAGCATTTAGCAATATCACATTTACATATAGAATTCGATCATGAACGTGTAACTAACTAAGATTAAAAAATTTGCTACTTTATTTATTGCAATTATTGGACATACCTTGAAAGCTGAGCTGGTGAACACAGATTGGACGCTTGTTATATCAATGTATTTAAGCTGTTTGAAGTATCCATCAACCAATTGCTTGGAGGCCAACGATGTAGAGCGAAGCCGAAATAAATCTTTCCATCTCAAATTTGGTAAAATATGGCTGTAATAATAACCAAATTATTCATTCAGTTGCCAGTATAGTATAATCAGGATATTATTTTTGAGCATAGTCTATCATTTAACTGACATTTCTGCCTTACAACAGGAAATTTCTAAGGGTTCATTCTAGTTTAGTTCTAACAATATATCTAGATATCTAGTAATGATATGCTGAGTAACGATCGCAGTGATAAAGGCCAGGGTGAACAGGAAAAATATGCAAATTTTTTGTCAAGTTTGTAATTTTTGACCCTTAGCAACGGCTAATTACTATTTTAGACGGACTTATCCCGTAGCCTGTAGCAACAATTAAGGATGAGAATAAAGCATTCAGCGTTATATCTCAAATCCCGAATTTCCGAAGTAGTAAGGCTACATGATTTTCGGGGTGATTTTTGATGGTTACCGCCCACTCATTTTGCCACAAGATTTTTGCCACAGAAACGTAATTAAACTTGTGCATTCTGTGAGAATAATACAAGCTTTTTATCAAAAATTGCAACTTGCGTATCTCATCATCTACCTTGTTATTCCAACTCACAACGCCTGAACGACTGTTGCAACGGTCTAAAAACTTCAAATTAAAATTTGCCTTTAATCTTTCAGTTTCAAACCGTATAGGACAAGGTTATAAATCCAAATATCATATATTAACTTTTTTAGCGTGCACGGTAAAGGTACCGGGAGAACTGCAAAAATTAATGAAATAAAGAATTGCATGCACTTTAAAAGTCTTTGCTTCTTAAAAAAGTAAATTTGCTACATTCATAAAATAAGTACCGGGAATTTTTTGGATGTTTTCACAATCCTGCAAAAAAAATCGAAATGGAACTGTTCATAAAATCGATTAAAAGTTGGGCAAAATTTGTACTTCGATGGTAGTTTAAATCATTTAAATATGATTACCGTATATCGTCTACCCTAAATCACCATGACATTATAAGCATATCCCTGGCATATACCGTTAAACAATTTCCCATTTTGCAGTAAAATTAATATTATATAACCTACCTGAATAGAATGTCCTCCCACGACAACGCCAACAAGTTAGTCACTTTCTCGTGCTCGTAATGAGTTGTATAATATACCCGATCATGGACGGATACGTCTTCTGTTTTTACACTTTCTTCATTCGTACCAGTGCAAGCAATTTGTCCACATGCGGTAGTCATTTTAAAATCAATTTAAGTGACTTCACATTTGAATAACGAACAGTTTGTCAGATAATTACTTAGTTTACTTTTTTTAATACGTTTCCATTACTTGGAAATGGTTAAGTTTGCTTTACTAACATTATCAGATTCGTTAACTGTTGCTGTGTCACTTATAATAGTGACTCATTGCCACAATGTCACAATTTACAAATGATTGTTACTCCAACACAAAGTTTTTATTTTGCTACCGTTGTCATTCGACAGGTACTCGTGCAGTTTAGTTGGTATTTACTTTGCTGTTTCTTAGCAAATGTCTACACAGCGTAAATATATCGTGTTCAAATGTTCATAGTATGGTTTGAGATCACAACAACAATCACTAATCTAATCACTTTCACCAATCAAAATCATCGATCTAATTTGATTCGATTTTCAACTTTTCTGTGCTCATCGTACAAGTGTCTTGTATTTTGTTGCTGTATGTATGGTATATCATTATTTTTACTGCGCCACATGTTTTCCCCTTTCAATTACCGTAGCATTGAAAACCGCGCTGTAGCAGGTGGCAGATCGATATACTGAGCTAGGTTAAGCTAAGCATTAAGCAACTCTCTGAAATTGCAGTAAAAAATCTTTCATGCTACACATGCTCATTTGTCTATGTATTTTTGCTCAGCATCAAAAGTAAGAGAATAGTGGAGCCATAACTTGAATGCTGTATAATGCAAAAAATATTAACGTTAATGCAATGTATAACAACTGAAATGGAGAAAGTAGCAAGGGGAAGTGGTATAGGTACACACACACATAGAGAGAGAGAGAGAGAGAAAGAGAAGTTACTTTAGATCAAGATTAAATTTACTAGCAAAAGCTTTCCGTCCTAGTACTTGTAAAGTCCGTTTTCCAGTTAAAGGAAATAGCGGCTGACTATGGCTATTATTACTACAATTGACATGGTATTATATGACATGATCAAGATTTTTTTAGACTCAAAAAGTTTCCATATTTGTATGCATCAACTCCATCAGCTTGCATTGCGATATTTAGCGCTCGAAGCATTGCCATTTTTATATTAGTGCAAAAACGTAACCAAAGATTCTTCTTAAAAAGGCAATTGGAAAACCGGACATAAGCTTTGGCTTTGATCTCTCTGTCCTTCAAGATCATCTCAAAGTGCCCCCTTATATATTCTCATTCTGTTTTTCTACCCTCTTTCTTTCATTCACCTTCTTTTATCTAACCTGAACTAAAAATGATGACAAAATATATCATTATAGACACATGGTACGTTTTAGTAGTTGCTATTTCTTCAAGAAACATGCAGATGATTCATACAATATTGGTGTCCAATACATGTTTGTTCGAACCAAACAAAAAATACATGTATTTTGTTAAACGTGTATCTTCCTGTCTTTTGAACCGAAGATATTTCAGATGCAGAATTCATTACAGTTTGTGTATTGGCACGTATATCTATATTGATATAGGTATATATATATTTTGACACATTTTTTAAAATTAAGTACATACATTACAGAAGTATATAAAAGTAATGTGACCTAAAGGAGTCAAACAAAATTGGTGTTAGAAATACAAATTCTCGTCCAATTTTTTCATCGTCATTTATTTTGAGAATTGTGGCACAAATACTTTCGTTTGAGTTTTTCTAATTACTGATGTACATTGAATTTAACTTTATGTTACCTTACCATTACGTATTGATATTGATTGAGGTATTGTAACATCGATTGAATGCAATCTAATAAATACACGAAGTACTGATCGTGAGTACAATCCTTTCTATAGAGAACTAGCCGTTAGAAACTGTTACGCTTGCTTAAATAACTTAGAATTATCAATTTGCACTTTTGGGATTTTGGAGATGACAATACTTCAACCGCTGTATGTTGTTTTTCTGTATTTACTAGCTAAATACAAGTCATTATATAACCTGGTTTACCCCAGAGAATAATAATTGTAGAAAGAACGTGCATTATCCATGCAATATTTTTCAAATTCTATGATTGACTTTTTATTTAAAAGTTGTACTGTGGTTGCTTTTATCTCCATCGACAACTTTTATGATCTCTAAAGCTGGAACTCAATCTAATTCCAGTGTTAGGCTAACCGTAGAATTGTGACTTGGAGATAGAAATCTTGTGTGTAATACACGTTGGATCGGACGTGGGAATTCTTGAAATCCCTGATGAAATCTATTCTCCAATAATGATTTAATACTTCAAAAAACACAAAAAATCGAGGTACTTACATACTTTTATGACCACACTGTTCAACCGATTTTTCAGTGAAGTTACGTTTTTATATTTTACATTTACAAAATTTTTGTAGTATTCAATATGTATTATCTTTCTTTTAAATTATTTATAAATTCCTGAATTCGATATCGTGTCATTTGGTACTTTTTTTGTTTTTATATACTCAGTCAGCATCCGAGTATAGTGAGCGATAATTTTAACAAAACTCATTCAAGATACAAATAATATTTCTGCTCAGTACGGAGCAAACAAGAGGAGAAAATAAACAATGACACATGAATGAAGTAGTATGCATTGCTCAAAGCTGCGTCAGCTTATTCCATGTCCTTTGTCTTGAGAGTTCAGAAGGAACGGGTACATGTCCCTGTCAAAACTCATATTTTATGATATACCAAGGGAATGAAGTATTTTGCAATGCTTAATTTATACAGCTTGATTTTCGTAATGTGCGCAATATTTCAATAAGTATATGGTCAATGAATAATTTTGCCTTTGAAAGCTATTGATATCATATTATACAATCATGCCAAATAAACGTTAAAGTTTACGTGGACAGAGCTTTGAAATAATTTCCATCTGCCATACCCTTACCCTTGAGTTCTGATCTTTGTTGATTCAGATCTTTACACAAACTAAAAAAATTACCTGTGTGACCTTATCTCTCTCTCTACCTCTATGCACGATGGCATACGTATGCATGGGTTATTGTGCCGTACACAACACAATGACACAATGCTTAATAAAACGTATGCATAGAA
>JAQFYG010000603.1:0-27474 GCA_034694325.1 Entomobrya corticalis | reverse complement strand
TGTCATAAAATGGCATGAAAAAAGTGAGAGTCCGTTCGTTTTTACTTTTGTATGAATTCCATTCCATTTAGTTTCATTGAACTTTTCCATAGATTGTTCGTAAGTATATGCACACGCACTTTTTACAAGCGACACGTGCAATTTCAGTTGGGATTTTTGCTTTCGTTTCATTCAGAAAAATGGAATTGCGTGTGTGACTTTACTTTAGTTCTTTTCGGATAAAAGCCTGTTCAAATAAAAGGAAAGTTTTTTCGTGAATTTTTACATGAAGCAAAATGTAAGGCATTTATTCTGGAAAAACGGCGTGAAAGCAGAAAAAATGACCTCCCATGTCTTTGCAGAAGGTGGAGACTTTTAGTTGCTCTTTCGATTATGTCCGTATCGATTTCTTCTTCTATCAGTCATTTTCATCCAGGATATTTACATACCGGCTGGTTTTGATGTTGGAACCAAATAAAATTTTCTTTTTAAAAATTATGCATAGGTTATACGCTATTCCAGTTTATCTGATGAAATTAGGAGAGTAGTTCTCGAAGGTGAAGATGTTCCGACCAAAATTGCACCAACTTTCCGTGGAGTCAATAATATACTATCGTCGTCGTCCCATGTTCCGGTGAGATAATGTAAATAACTTTTGTAATATCACTACTGTCATAATCGTAGAGACCATAATGTACTTCATGCTATATTCCTTTTTATAATATAAAGGTTTTCCCTTTCCTTCTTCATTGTCATTCTCATTTTTCTCCTCTGCCAAAAAACAGCTTAATTTAAATGAATGAACGTGTAAGCTTTAATGTCATGTAAGAAAAAATGGGAGGGTCATAAGTATAATAACTTTTGCAAGTAGACAAGTGTGTTAACAACTAGAACACAATCTAACCGGATGTTTCATCATATATCAGTCAAAAAAGTAAAATGACTTTTTGAAGAATATGCATTTTTTCTAAAGAAATTATGCTTGTTGTCGTTGTTTAAAATTACATTACTTTTAAATAAAAATGAGATGAGCGTTGGAGTAACGCAAACAGGGAGTATCGGAGTAGGGTGGAGTAAACATAAAAATATAAAATTTGTTTGTCCTTGTAGTGGCGTATAATATGAAAAATATTATAAGGCTCAGAAATTACAAGTCACAAACTAAAAAACAAGGGGGTTGGCCACAACAAAAAAGATTGTAATAATAAATGTGTTTTGCATTTTGGGAGAATGATGATGATAGAAACGAGGGAGAGTTTCGAGCTTGAAGTTCAGCTTAGAAATTACTCGAGTTTTTGGTGAGTTACTGACTGGCTTCGAAGTTGCACTTGCTCATGTCATAGACCCGCATGCAACGCATATACGATATTACATTATACCTGGTTTTCCTATTGCCTGTCTGATCCAATTTTTAAAAAATTGGGCTTGGGATTTTGGGTAGTGGTAATATTCTGTGTCTAACACTTATTTTCTGAATGGGCTTTTTTCTAATGGATTACACACTAAATATTTATAAGATGATTGTATAAGTATAAAATGAAGGTAATGTGTAGATTATATGGTACATATTATAGTTGTATGTCTAATGTCTGTAAAATATAATGAACTTTATTGTTCTGGACTTGAGACTTGAGGTAGACATTCATAAAAAATGAAATGACAAAAGTTATTATTTTTCCATCTCCGTCTTGTGTCTTGGGCATACTTTTTTTTGACGGCTACTCCCTCTTATTTTGGGCATTATGGTGATGTGTGGTATATTATGGTTTTATGGATGGTGTGATAACGGATTTTTCTTATTATTCAGCGACTGGTCACCGCGGCCACAAGTGGTAAGAGCTTAAAGAACTTTGCGGAATTATTTTCTTTTTGTATGGTTTCCTGTCATTTATATGACATTTTGCCTTGTCATTGTTGATAAGAGAAATATTTTCAAACTCAAGTGTGGATAGGTTGAATGTTTAACTGAAAAACGCTTTTAGA
The DNA here is from genome assembly GCA_034694325.1 of Entomobrya corticalis. Lineage (NCBI taxonomy): Eukaryota > Metazoa > Arthropoda > Collembola > Entomobryomorpha > Entomobryidae > Entomobrya > Entomobrya corticalis. The sequence continues at coordinate 25,512 of JAQFYG010000603.1, read as the reverse complement.
TAGTTTTCTTTCGTGATGTTGAGACGACTTTTAAATTTACTTAATTTTAAAACAAAAAAACGTATTCGTAATATAATCGTATCTTTTTTCGAGTTTAGTTATATTTACAACGAGAATTTTGAAATCCAATATATTCATTTTAAAGGAAATATAAACTTAAACAAAAACTATAATTGTGATCAATCTAAATATTTTCGAGCTTAATGTGCGGCTGACTGACAATCTCAGCTGGCCAATATTCCATCAATTTTTTCAATCAGCCTCAAATTGATATTTTAGGACGATTTATATTCAATTTATAAGTAAATGTATTTAATTCGGTACAATTTTATTTTCAAAACCAACATATCGTTACGTTTTACGTCTAAACATTTCTTAATAAGCTTTAAATACTATTTAGTAATAGAAAACTTTAAAACGCAAAGTTTTCATATATAATATAAATGATAATATAAGTTTGCGTATTTATGTTTCAATTTTTATGCCAGTATTCCCCTTTTTACAGGCACATACAAAGTAGCTTGTCAGTAAAATAAAAACTGCAATCAAAATCAAAGGGCCTGCTCCAAAACAGATTTTATTACAAAAATTTGTAGTATGATATAATATACTACAACTCCAAGTTTATCTTACCAATTATGATAATTGTCTTAAATATTACGTCAATATGTCTGAAATTTTGTTTTGTAGTTGATTATCTATTTGTTAAAACACTAACGTTAAATTTATGACATATGATAATATTTAATTCATATGTCCAATAAAATAATCCTTTTGATAAATGAATTTAACGTAATTGCATCAAAGGTAAACAACCCCGACCTTTGGATTTAATCATCCGTTGGCCATTGATGAACTATATTTTATGCACGTTTGATGTTGAAAAATATCTATTTGGTATTTTAACTGAAATCTACATTTCACTTCCTCATAATGGCATATATTCAGTAATTTGCATACAAAGAAAATTGCGTTCATAAAATTCAATTGCATATTTTTTAAATGCTGCAATTGATCAAAAATAAATATATTGGCCAACGAATGAAAATTATTATTTTGTATATTGTAAAAGCATTTTGGGACTTGCATTATTTAGTTACTTTGGTTTGTAAATTGTAAACAAATAATAGATTTCAAATTTTTGATGAAACAAATAGTTTAACGCCATCAATCGTGTTGCTTTATGATTTTGTGTTTTAGTAAACGACAGATTGTAATGGTCCCGTACCCAAAATTTGATAGAAATGCAATATAACGGAGCAGATGAAGTTGCATGGAAATTCGGTTACTTTTGATCTAGAAATAGTTGTTGTACGTGCAAATTGCCTAAAAGGTATTTTGTTTACATTTTCATTAAATTCTGTTGTAGTCAAAAAAAATTTTTGTAAACTTCGAAGAAGTTATTTATGCCAACAATCATGTTAAGACAAAGAATAATCGTATTTGTATCACGCAGCAAATAGATGGATGAATGCGTTTTTCATACCAATTTGACAAAGCAAAATAATATTTAAAAGATGAAAAGCATAGAACCCTAAACTACACGTATTTTTCTTTCAATCAGCAGGATAATAGAAATATGGCTGATCGGTTTAAATGATCTTTAATAATTAAAATAAGGACTCTAATTAGTAATCGAACTAATCAATACTCCTATGACCAATGCCGCAATGGCCGGCACTGTCAAACTATACTATACAAATAGTATAAAAATTACAAATATTTTAGCAACAAAATAAAATAGGTGTCATTACCAAATGAAAAACTAAAGGGATTATCAAAACGTATTTGACACAAGCGAACCTTTTATGGTAAAATGTAGTTTTTTAATTAATTTTTAGTGCCAATAGCTAAGCCAAAAGACAAAAGATCTCGTTCGAAGACTGAAACATTTTTGTCAGCAAATAAGAGAAATAAGATATTCAATAATGTATCTTACGTCATTAACTACTAATTTAACTGTTGGTACAATAGCACAATAAATTACATCTGTAGATATTATGTTTTGCACTGTATGTAACCAATTTTCACAAAGATAATTACATTTTTGACTTTGTCAAATAAGTGTAATCTATGCCATGTAAAACAAATATAGTATGCGTACAGATTTATAAATTTAAATTTAGCTACGACTAAAGTAAAAGATATGTCCCTTTAATTGTTTACACCGTAAAAGCTAATCTTAAGCGTGTTTTTGAAAATTTTGGAAGACGCCAGATATTTGGAAGAATAATTACACTGTCAAACGATTATTTACTTTCCCTAAAATTTTTATTTTAAAAAACCTTTTTCTATTTTCTCAAACCAAAAAAGTTTGAACAATACAAGAATATCTAATTGATATCATTCTATCATGGGTGCTGTCATACTATCATCAGTTTTTAACGACAATACAATTCGACAATTTACTATTATAAGAATCTTTAACATTTCACATTACTTGTTTTTAAACTTCAAGTTTAAAAACATTTCCACTAAAACTGTAATATGTATATGTATTTACTAACGCATTTAAATTAAACAAAGTTAATTGAATTAATTTTTCTTAAAATATTTGCAGGAAGAGATTTTTGTTGTGCATGGTAAATTTCAGAGTTCAGTTCTTGGACAAAATTTCAGTTTTGATAAATATTTGCACACTTTTCACAGAAAAAGATTTGTACATTATAAAATGACACTCTAGGTTTTCCTCATTCAATGAAAGCAACCAGATAGACATTTATCGATAAACTAATTAAAAATATTAAGTTTATGGTTTATAGTAAAATACGTTAGTATCGATACATATCGATAAAAAAATTATTTCAGCGTAATTTGGCAACCAGGTCACTTTGATGATATGATTCGTCGGACCTATAAAATTTAATCCGAAAATAAGAAATTGTTAAAATTTCCAATCTCAAATAGTTTGTAGTGGTAACTGGTTGTGACATTTACTTTTAAAAAATCTTACATCTTTTACTTGTTGATCATATTATTAGCTCACATTATTGTCGGCATCAAGCTCTGGTTCTTTCTTTGACTTGCTCTCTTTTCTCATCTTTGAAGTTGGGATCATTGTATTTAGCTGCTGTTACCTGATCAAAATAAGGATATTATATATTTCGTAAATCAAAACTTTCTAATAATGATTTTACAAAATATTAGCAAATAAATTACCTTTTGAAGAAGAAGAAAAATCGGGACAAAAAGAATGTAGGAAACAGCCAGGTTCATTTTAAAATAAATATTTCCAACCAAAATAGATTGTTTACTAACTGCTTGTGTGTGCAATGAAATCTTATGAGACTGTATCTACCAGTACAAATTCATTTTATCAAATTTTAAGCTTTAAGATAGTTCTAACGATAATATATGTAACTAGAAACGTTGTTACTGCTTTTCTGTCGGTCTCTATAAGAACAAACAAAATAAAACATTAGTACTTCTTCAATTTTACTAAAACGCTTCCGGAAAAAAAGCAATCAACGAAATGTAATAAATTCAAAGGACTTAGAAAAGATGTAATAGTTTCCCATATTGTTCAACATTTCCAACATTTAATTTGATGTAGACGTATACGTAGGTTTACTTAAATTCTTTACACTTAAGAATTTTTTTAGAAATATTTCGTACAAGTAATTTATAATTATTAGCAGCTTTTTATTTCAAACCAGCTACTGTTATGTACAGGAGTACAGGTTGTTCTAAAGCAGAATATCGTGTAAATTTTGATAATAAAATGATGGAAAATTACCAAAGCCATTGTAAATTATTATTTACAATATAGACAGTATTGTATGAGACTAATGTTTTATTGGTGATAATAAGCTAGTACAATGGCGGAATATGTGATAACAATTAATTTATTAAAATTGTATTTGATAAACAAAACTGATTAACACTGACATTAATATATAAATTTTTATTAGCTAAAACGAATGTTTTACTGTACAAACTTCTTTTTGCTCAAGGTAATGACGTAGCATAACAATATTTGAGATTCTGCGTTGATTTTATATACTAAACAGACAATTTGCGTATTAACCATTACGTTAATCGTAATGGTGGTAAGTGCAAATACAGTTATTGTTATCATGGTGACACAAAAAACTATAAACGCATGTTCTTTAACTAACAATTTATATGCAAATGTACTTGATACAGTCTGGTTTTAATTTCTAAATCAGTTTAGCGCTACGTTTTACATCTAAAAATTTTTAGTATGCTTCAAGTATCGTAATAATACGAAACTTTATGTATAATATAAATGTTCAATTAAATTTATGTTTACTAATGTGCAATGTATGCTCTTAACTTTTATTAAATCTTGATGGCTAATATTTTGTTTTGCAGTTTGTTAACTATTTGTAAAAAACACGTAGGTATAATTTTTACGCAAGATCATAATTAAATGAAAGGTTACATAAACTAAACCTTTTGATTAAGGATTTTTTAATAATTACATCAACGGTGAAAGTACATTGTGATTGGGTTTAATCTTCTGTTAGTCACTGATAAACTCTTCAATGTGTAGTTTTATTCACAATTTCACATTATTCTCATAATGCCACTTATTCAATATTTTTTTGTACAAAGTAAAACGTGTTCATAATTACGTAATTTAATCGCAGGTTCCAAATGTAATGGTTTATCAAAAACAATATACTGCACAACTTGTAAACATTAATAGTTGAATGTGTTTTTTGCTTGTATTGGATATATTTGATTGGCCAGCATCCTTAATGTTTCATGAAATACAATTTAATGAACAGCATCAAAAATTTGGTTACAGATAATGTGGAAATACAGTCGACGCTCGATATAACGAACAAGCAGGGGATATGTTTTTCCCCGTTATAGGTATTGATCGTTTTTTGTATGACAGACTTGACCTTTATATGTATGGATGTATTAAATAAAGTATGTGCTCCCATGTTCGAGGCACTTTTGAGAATTACCACATCCACAAACAATGCTCATTATATGCATTGTCTTTAACATTTTAAACCCTATCTTGCTGACAAATTATCTCACAATTTGTCTGTTATTGATATTTGTTTGTTATGTACATGTCTGTTATATCGTGCGTTGACTGCGGTATCGTTTAAAAGGTTATAAAACCAAATTACTTAACATGTATAATAATGAATTGTTTAAAATCATCTTAAGAGCCTATATGCCAACTTTCATGACAAAACACGTAACTAATATGACTAATACTTTACTTTCAAATCTACTAAAAAAATGTGAAAGATGCAAGCAGATTCTTTGTTATAAATATAAGTATTTGAGCAACTTTGTTTTGGTGTAAATGACTAAAGATCCAGAACAAACTCTGTGATTGTAACGAAATTGGCTTACAAAGAGTAAAATGACATTTTATTATCAAGTAAGCTTAATTAAATAGATGCCAAACAAACATTGACGTTAATATTTATTGAATTTTAGAATCAATGTAAAACTTGAAAATATAGTAATAAGTACTGGAATCCCATTTTTATTGGACAGTAATATCCTCATAGTCGTTTGATTACTTGGAAATTGTCCAGGGTCCAGGGAAGGTTTAAAAACGATCACTTTTCTGTGCTTTCTTATATGCGGCCTCCTGCGCAGGTGTAATTTGGGTTTTTTTGTTTTCTGCAGTTATCTTAAAATAGGAACATAACAAAATAGCACAAAAAATACAAAGTAAATATTTTTGAAACGAGATGCTATGAAACTACTGAATAAGTACCTTTGTAGCTTGGAAAATGAAGATGATTATAAAAATATACATGATACGAGCGATCATTTTGATTCCAAATATTTATTTGAGGAAACGTCTCAGCAAAATAATCAGATATATGAGTTTCTAAATGAATGAAGCCCAATTTGCTGCCAAACAGGAAAAACTAAGCTTTCTGATTTGTGGGTTATTAATAGCTAAATTTAACTACTTATGAATGCATTAGCGCTAAACATGCATAAATACGCAGGTATCTTGACGCATATTTTCTTACAAAAGAAAATTAACTTTGACAATAGATCGATTAAATTTATCTTATAAATATGACACATGCCTGATGACGCAACCATGTGAAACAAATACACTAGAAGATTCAATGGTTTGGCTTTATATTTGTCTAAGATATAAATTACAAAGTAATAAGTACAAACTCTTTAGTATGTACGTATAAATTTGACTTAAACATTGAAATTAACTTTAGAACATAGCCATGGCCGAGCAATATAGTGACCGTAGTCTCCTAAATATGTAATGATTGATGATGCGCAAAGAGCTGTAATATTGTTCCGGAAGTCAGGCGTAAAAGTGAAAGCGAATCTTTAGAAAGCTTTTTGCAAACACTTCCACCTTTTGAAAACTATAGAAAATTAGGAAATATATTAAATTTAAATAAAATATTTTATTTTTCATTAAACTGAAGGAAACCTATAAATTAAAACTCAAAATGAAACAAGTGCGCACGTTGTGTATAAAAATGTTTGTGATAATCACCTAAATAACTTTGACATTAAAAAGGCAAATTTCAAAACTGAAATTCACAGCAAGACTTCATATCGAAAAACAAAACCTTCTTTTATACCAATTGTGATAGGATAATGCAACTTAAAAATCTATTGATGCGGATACCTGATGTGTTTATTTATATTAATAGCTAAAATTTACTGCTTATGCAACCAATGTCATAAAACATGCATATAGAGCAATCTCAACCGAATGAAATAAAAATTAGGATTAAAAAGCTCAATTCATTTGTTAAAACGGTTTTTAATGCAAAAATGAGGAAATTCAATTCAATTCAGCTCCATAATGACAAACCAATCGTAAACATTTGTTTTGTATCTCATGACACCCAGGGCATTTTCCAAATACTAAAATTTAAATTCTAGCTTGTTCTCAATATGTAATATCATTGCATTTTCCAAGACGTTAATATAAAGATTTCTCATGACCTTTATTATATTAATAAATGGATTTAATATTATTAATCAAATTTGAAAAGAATTTAAATATTTGCTAATTTTGCGAGTTTGCATTTGGTTTATAAAATTTTGAATACCAATATTGCTTTTTATTTAGTTTCCTTATACAGTTCTTATTCCAAGCTGAAAATCAAATCAAAAATATTTTAGTATAATTATTTGTGTTTGTTTTTTTTTAAAAATAATAAACTTTATTAATATTGAATTATTTACAGGAATGGAACCAATTTTTGTTTACATTAGCAGCTGCTTTTAGTTTTAAAGTTGACCGTGGTTAACGTTCAGTTACTGACTTGACCCTCTCTTTTAAAGCATCTTTCTTCTTAGGGTCCCGATTCAACGATTCTGTCATCTAAACCAAAGTAATTAATGTTTAAATGTTTTCAAAAGCTAACAATTTAAATAAATTAGAAGCTAATCTTAAACGTGTTTTTGAATAAAAGACGTCAGATGTTTTGAAGAATAATTACGCAATCAAACTATTATTTACTTTCCCAAAAATCGTTATTTCTAAAACTTATTTTCTAAAATGCCATAGATTTGCACATTATTAGGAAATCTAGGTAATATAATTTTATCATGGATGATATTACACTATCAACAATTTACTATGCTAACCATTAACATTTCATCACATTATCAGTTTTAAAACTCCAAGTTTCAATTTAAAAATATTTTCACTAAAACTGTAATATGTATCACATTTATACACAAAAGGCTGTTGCATAATAACATTACTCGGCAATTTCAATATTTTCATATCACAAATAAAAGAAATACTACAATCAAGCGACACTGACGGGTTTTGGTTTTTATGCTTTTTATTCCCCCTCACGAAAAATGAAAATTCAGATCTAAAAATTTTCATTTTCATATTGAATTTGGATGAGTCCTAAAACTTACTGTTAAATGGCCTTTACTAGCAATGGCTTTTTAAACATTCCTGAACTTACAGTGGTATACATAATTATGTTCAGTTTTAAATGCTTTTAATCATTCTATAACGTATTTTCACAGCGCAAAAAATCCTAACATGAACCTAAGTCAATTTTCATATGATATGCTTTGTTGGTGGCGGCGTATTTTTTTTATTGCATCGACTATAATGTACTTATCAAAAGACGACTTACAGTTAATAATGTTTATGAACCAGCTATAGTAATCATACTAAATATGTCGATCAAATGAAAAAAAGATTTTTCAGGTTTTAAATTGTTCCCGATAAATATTTTAAACATCAGTTTTAGTCAAAATTTATGTTTAAAATATTTTTAACAATAAATTTTATGAAATAAATATGAACGTTCCCGAAGAATCACGGCCGGTCCGTGCACAGTTTGATTTAGCGTCCCCGGATTTGCTTTACAAGATCTTGCTTTGACCTCCGTTCCGATCCATTTACTTTTCCAATCGGTTTTAAAATGTGATTATAAAATATGAGGGGATACATTATCGCATATGTAACATGCTATATTTATATTGAAATACCTGTTCTCCACAGAGAATCCAAATGACTAGCAGGATGCTCAAAAGAAATAACTTCATCTTGATATGAGGCAAAGATCAACTTCTAAAGTTTAAAAAATCTCAGATAAATTTCGGTTCAGTTAGACTGCTATTGTAAACAAGAATATTACTTCAATCAAATATTTCATACATTATTGGAACTTGCGTCAATAAATTATAAAATTTATTATATATTGTAGAGTTAATAAACGAAGACAATATAACTTTCTATTGTCAAACAAGATAATAAATTATATTAAAGCTAATTAACCATTGTAAGAAAACGAACAGCGGCTTCAGTGCCTTGCAAATTAATGGTGCTGACGTTTAGTTCTGAATGTTGTCGCATAAACAACAAGCCCTGCTATTGTGTTTAAACTGAGCATATCATATCTTTATAATTTATAAAAATATTTGCGTCATATTTATCCGTACTTAAACCTAATTTTCATAGTCTAATCTATCATCTTATGCTTAAATGCTACACAAATAAATTAGCTTGAGAAACTAAATTTTTAATAGTTCCATAGACTATGAAATTGAAGCTATGTATATTATTTTGTATTATATTAAATATATATCGTTCTTAAGCATATTATGTCGTCAGTATAACTTGAACAAAACTATTATACACCAAAAATCAAGTGTTATTTTGATGATAAATATTACTTATTGATGTTACAATTAATTATTTGATGATAACATTATCAAATTCATTATAAATATATGACTTTATACTGCGAAATGTGAAGGTCAACAACGTTTGTTAAATTAATGTATATTAAATTTAAGCAATATATAGCAGTCCCTGTAGGTATTTATTATACTTTACAGTTACATTAAACAATGAGTGATTTTACTAAAACATTAGACCAGAATGTATTATTTGTTTTCAATGAGGAAAGTGATAATTGATGCCACCGCTGCAAAGAACTGTAATATGAAAATATGCATATTTAAGTGATAGTTAAACGATAATAACTTTTGTTACATAAGAACTGCAATATCATTACCCCAACTAGAAAAGCTTCATTGATTAGGAAATACTCAGTTCCAAAACCAATTGAATCATCCCGTAAGTCGTCAAGAGCTGCTTGAACAGTCATCTCCAAGATAGCTTCAACGTTAACAGGCCGTGTGTATGTGGACAATAGACGAAGCCATCGTTTTGCATTCCCATTCTGAATTAACAAAAATTAGCAAAACTTTTCATAGGATTTTTAAGGTCAAGTCTTGTTTTATTAGGCTTACTAATTACATTAGCAAAATAAATCTTACCATCCAGTAAACATGTAAGGACACATAGAATGTTATTTAAGCCTTTATAGCATTAATGGAACTATGTATAATTCTCATGTCAAGTTCATTGAAATTTATAATTTGAACGAATAAGTATGCGTAGAGTAATAAGTTTTGCATTATGACAAATTTCAGAACTGCTCGTAATGTGTTGTTGATGCTTGCATTTGCCTGTCTCAACGCTTTGTATTGTCGCAGAGTTCCTTCTAATTCAAGAAGATGGACATTGTTTTGATGAATCAGTAACTGCGGCTTTACCCGATCATCAAAGCGACCCCCTCCGGCCAGTAGAATCATTGGAGACATCATAAGCAAATCTCGAATTATTTCACCTTGCAAGGTTACGCAATAATCAAATGCAGCATCTACAATTCCCATCATAAGTTTTGTTGCAGTAAAGTCGCCCATATAATATTCCTCGTACAAAGTGTTTGTCTCATTCTCAAAATTTGGAGCACTCCATATAAACAAACTCTTACTTAGAAGATAACACCGCGATGCTATTGCTGTTTCAACTGACCAGTGTTTGAAGGAAGGGTAGCTAAAAATGACTGTCGCGCAAGAAGAAAAACCGAAGAAAGCGACAAAAGTATGGCCCATTTGGAAAATTTCTGAAATTTCAAATACCAAATTTATTTATAATAATAACACATAATTTCGTCAAATTGGCAGATTTTTAAAACTCATTGTTTCCATCTTTTTTAGAGCTTACCCTTTCTTTGGAAACGTAATGTCTGTCTAACAATTTCATGTTTCTTACATGGAGCAACATGACAGAAACCGTTTCGGTGTTAAAAGTAACCAAATTGACAAAAAAGCCTCGGTTAAAGCATTGAATCGTAAAGAATCCAAAACGAATACATCCAGGTAATTCTGGATTCAAAGCAACTTCAATCCCTCCTCTCTTAACATAGCGAATTGTTTGTGTCCAGGCAAGAAATGAGAACAGCCAATAGAGAATCTACAATAAAATGAAAATATTTTCTGAGCAGTTAAAAATACGATCATCGTTCATGGTATGGTTAATTTTTGTCAATTTAATAACGTGTAAAATTAAGCTGCCATATTTAATTGAATTTAACAGTTGTATGAAATTATACAGTTTTGCTTTGTACGTACAAATCAGAAAAATTTGAGTTCTACGTTAAGCTTATCAAGAACGCTCATCAATTGTGCATCGGTTTAAAAACAAAATAAACTATGAATATTTTATTTTACTGTTATGTTTGGAATTTTTTAAATGGGTTGATTTTGTTTTATTTGTTTTGCAGTTTTTGGGTTTACGGTAAACGTTCTCTAAAAAAGCCCAAAATTATGAATTAATAGCTACATGAATGGCTTTTATAAACAATAAACATAATTTAGACGTGAATATTTTCTGTAAGAAACGAATTTTGTATAAATGATACTGATTAAACATTTTTTATTGTTCAAGTACAATATGCTACATTCTTAATTATAGATAGGGTAAACGGTTAACTTACCTTTAGAAATATGAAGCAAATAATTGGCTGTTGAGCATATTCATCACGCCTATAAGAATTGGCTCCCAAATAGTGCGTGATTTCCATATAGCATTCTAAATGGCCAATTGGGTATGGAGCACGGCCGACAATCTCATTTTCACTTGATTTCCAATCTCAAATAGTTTGCAAAGGTAACTAGTTGTGACATTGACTTTAAAAAATTCGTACTTCTTTTACTTGTTGATCATATTATTAGCCCACATTATTGTCAGCATCAACCTCTAGTTCTTTCTTTGACTTGCTCTCTTTTCTCGTCTTTGAAGTTGGGATCATTGTATCAAAAAAAGGATATTATATATTTTGTAAATAAAAACTTTATAATAATGATTTTACAACATTAGCAAATAAATTATCATTTGAAGAAGAAGAAAAATAGTGACAAAAAAGAATGCAGGAAACAGCCAGATTCATTTTAAAATTAATATTTCCAACCAAAATAGATTGTTCACAAACTGCTTATATGTGCAATTAAATCCTTTAGGACTGTATCTACCAGTACAAATTCATTTTACCGCATTTTAAGCTTTAAGATAGTTCTAACGATAATATATGTAACTAGAAACGTTGTTACTGCTTTTCTGTCGGTCTCTATAAGAACAAACAAAATAAAACATTAGTACTTCTTCAATTTTACTAAAACGCTTCCGGAAAAAAAGCAATCAACGAAATGTAATAAATTCAAAGGACTTAGAAAAGATGTAATAGTTTCCCATATTGTTCAACATTTCCAACATTTAATTTGATGTAGACGTATACGTAGGTTTACTTAAATTCTTTACACTTAAGAATTTTTTTAGAAATATTTCGTACAAGTAATTTATAATTATTAGCAGCTTTTTATTTCAAACCAGCTACTGTTATGTACAGGAGTACAGGTTGTTCTAAAGCAGAATATCGTGTAAATTTTGATAATAAAATGATGGAAAATTACCAAAGCCATTGTAAATTATTATTTACAATATAGACAGTATTGTATGAGACTAATGTTTTATTGGTGATAATAAGCTAGTACAATGGCGGAATATGTGATAACAATTAATTTATTAAAATTGTATTTGATAAACAAAACTGATTAACACTGACATTAATATATAAATTTTTATTAGCTAAAAAGAATGTTTTACTGTACAAACTTCTTTTCGCTCAAGGTAATGACGTAGCATAACAATATTTGAGATTCTGCGTTGATTTTTTATACTAAACAGACAATTTGCGTATTAACCATTACGTTAATCGTAATGGTGGCTGGATAATGAGTAAGTGCAAATATAGTTATTGTAATCATGGTGACACAAAAAACCATAAACGCATGTTTTTTAACTAACAATTTATATGCAAATGTACTTAATACAGTCTGGTTTTAATTTCTAAATCAGTTTAGCGCTACGTTTTACATCTAAAATTTTTTAGTATGCTTCAAGTATCGTAATAATACGAAACTTTTTGTATAATTTAAATGTTCAATTAAATTTATGTTTACTAATGTGCAATGGACGCTCTTAACTTTTATCAAACTTTGTTTTGCAGTTTCCTAACTATTTGTGAAAAAACAGGTAAAATTTCTACGCAAGATCATAATTAAATGAAAAGTTACATAAACTAAAACTTTTGATAAAGGAATTTTTTATAATTGCATCAAAGGTGAAAGTACCTGGTTCTTGGGTTTAATCTTCCGTTAGTCACTGATAAACTCTTTAAATATTCGCCATTTCACATTCTTCTTAAAGGGCCACTTATTCAATAATTTTTAATACGAAGAAAACTAGTTCATATAATTTGATCGGAGGTTCCAATTGTACTAATTTATCAAAAATAAATATTATACTTGACAACTTGTGAAAATCAATAGGAAAATGTGTTTTTGCTTGTATTATTTAGTTATTTGGTTTGTAAACTGTAAACAAGCTGTCAACAATTCAAACTGATGAAACAGATAGTTTAACGCCGCTTAATGTTTCACATATTAATTTGGTTCATACTTGAAAGATATATTTGATTACCTAGCATCCAAAATGTTTCAGAGAACACAATACAATGAACAGCATTTAAAACTTGGTTACAGATAATGTGGAAATAATGCAGTCGACGCTCAATATAACGGACAAGATGTGGATGAGTTTTTCCCCGTTATAGGTATTGTCCGTTATTTGTTTAACAGACATGTCCTTATATGCATGCATGTATTAAATAAAGTATGTGCTCCCATTTTTGGGGCACCTTTGAGAATTAACACATTGAAAAACTATGTTTATTGCATGTCATGTCAAACCTTATCTTGCAGATAATCTCACAATTTGTCTGCCATAGCTATTTGTTCGTTATATGCATGTCTGTTATATCGAGCTTTGAATGTTGTATTGTATGAAAGGTTTCAAAACCAAATTGCTTAACATGTATTTTGTTCACCAATAGAAAATCATTTATTCTCTTGTAGACAAAACGAATTATTTGAAATCTTCTTAAGAGTCTTTATATGCAAACTTTCATGCATAAACACACCTTATATGACTAACGGTTTCACTTTCAAATCTACGACAAAAACTGTAAAAAATTCAAGCAGATTCTGTGTTATGGATATTTGAGCAACTTGGTTTTAGTGTAGATGACTAAAGATCCAGAACAAACTCTGCGATTCAAACGCTATTGGCTTACAAATAGTAAAACGACATTTTATAATCAAGTAATCTTAATTAAGTAGATGCCAAACAAACATTGGCGTTAATATTTATTGAATTTTAGAATCAGTGCAAAGCTTTACAATATAGTAATAAGTAATGGAAACCCATTTTTATTGGACGGCAATATCCCCATAGTCGCTTGATTACTTGGACATTTTCCAGGGTTCCTCAAGTTTTACATGCTAATACTTTTCTGTGCCCTCTTATATGCGGCCTCCTGCGCAGGTGTAAGTTGGGTTTTCTTGTTTTCTGCAGTTACCTTGAAATAAAAACATTACAAAATAGCACAAAGAATTATAAAATAAATATTTTTGAAACGTGAAATGCTGTGAAACTAACGAATAAGTACCTTTGCGGCTTGGAAAATGAAGATGATTATCAAAATGTACATAATACGAGCGATCATTGTGAGTCCGATTATTTGTTTGAGGAAACGTCTTAGCAAAATTAGCTGAGATATGAGTTGCTATATGAATGAAGCCCAATTTGCTGCCAAATAGGAAAAACTAAACTTTCTGATCTGTGGGTTATTAATAGCTAAATTTAACTGCTTACGAAAGCAATAGCGCTATGCGTGCATAAATACGCAGGTATCTTGACGCATATTTTCTTACAAAAGAAAATTAACTTTGACAATAGGCTGATTAAATTTATCTTATAAATATGACGCATGCCTGATGACGCAAACATGGAAAAAATATTGCTACAGGATAAAACGCTTACATTTAGATTCGCCTAAGCTATAAAGTATTACAGTAGAGAGTAACAAGTATATATCATTTGTATGTATATATTATTTGTATACATATTATTTATGCATATATTTTTGTGTAATTATTATTATTATTAATTTAAATGAGTATTATTATTGTGTATACCTATATTATTTGTATGTATATTATTTGCATGTATATACTTTCTATATATATATTATTTGTATATATATAATTTAGATATATATAATTTAGATGTATATTAATTGTATATATATTGTTTGCATGTATATTACTTTGTATGTATATTACTTTGTATGTGTATTATTTGCATGTATATATTAGTTTTGTGCATATCCTATGCATTAACAAACATATAATTGCGTATGTATGACGTCCTTGAAATCAACTTTCGAACATAACCATAGCAATTTAGTGACCCTGGTCTACTAAAAACGTAATAATTGATGACACAGCAGCAAAGAACTGAAATATTATACGAAAAACAAGCTTTACAGTGACAGCAACTCATTTAAAAGTTTATATGCTAGTTTTGTCATACCCCAACCAAGAATGCCTCGTTGATCAAAAAGTAATCTGTCCCGAAACCAATGGGGTCATCTCTGAGGGCGTCTAGTGCAGCCTGGACAGACATGCCCAAGATGTTTTCCACGTCCACAGGACCATTGTATGTAGTCAACATACGAAGCCATGTTTTTGCATTTCCATTCTACAAAAATCATTCGATATCAAACATTAAATTTTATGAGATCTCTTTTGTACTTATATTTTGTCAACGTTTGTAAACAAAAATTTGCAGTTGCTGATTTCCCAAAAGTAAACACAAATATTGAAATAAGTTGTCAGCTGCGTTTAGCCTTCAACTAATCTTACATTGTAGCTTAGTATGTGAAAACTTGAATATTCAAGATTTAGCAACAAAGTGTGATTATAGTACCTTCCAATATATTCGTAACGAAATGTAGAATGTAACGGAAGCCTTGAATACATCAACAGCTGTATGAATGATTCTCATGTCTACATCTTGAATATCCCATACTTCTTCAAACAAGTATGCATAAAGAAGAAGGTTTTGAATGATGACAAATTTAAAAACCGCCCCCAATGTATTATTGACGCTTGCAGTAGCCTCCCTTAAAGCTTTATACTGATGCAAGCTTCCTTCTAACTCCACAGGATCGACTTTGTTGGGATGAATCAATAACTGTGGCTGTATTCGTTTGTCAAGGAGGCTCCATCCGGTAAGAAGAACAAAGGGAGCTAGCATCAGTATATCGCGAATTATTTCTCCTTGCAATCTGGCACTAAAATCAAGTACGCCATCAGTTGCTGCCATTGCCACGTGGATCGAAGTCAGATTAGGTTCGTAGTAAGTAAGGAATAAAGCCTGAGACTCTGATTCGAAATTTGGTGCGCTCCATAGAAACAAGCTTTCTTCAATAAAGAAGCAACGCTTAGCAATTGCTTTTTGAAACGACCAATTGTCGAAACTCGAGAAACTAAAGAAGACAGTAGAAACAGAAAGAAGAAAGGAGCTAACTGCCAAAGCCAACGCCAACAATGAGAACTTGCAAAAATTTAAAAAGCATTCACAAATTAATTAGTGTTCCATCTTGCAGATTATAATAAGCTCATAAAAATTCACGAAAATAGTGATTACCTGCTTATTGGGGGAGTAGTGTCTTTCAAATGTTCTCATGGATCTGACAAGCAGCAGCATAACAGAAATTTTCTCAGTTGCAAACGTTATCAAACTGATAAAAAACCCTCTGTTGAAGCATTGGATCATATAAAAGCCAAACTTAACACATCCAGGTAAATTTCCGTTTACTGCAACGCCCATTGCTGCCTTTTTAACTTTTCGGAGTGTTTCGGTGAAAGCCAAAGTTGAGTAGATCCAGTAAAAAACCTAAGTTTAAATAAGTATTAATTGCAATATCAGCTTAAAAGTTACTTAAATTTTTGGTCATTTAGCATTTTTTTAAAAATTATTTTCGAACTAGCAAACAGTTTTCCAAAGATATTTTCACCCGTACACGTAATTTACAAACGCTTTCTTTCACGATCAAATCTAGAAGCGGAGGATGCTCTAAGCTATTGCTTTCTTGATGCTTTGCCGCTGCAATTTTTTTCTGGTTTACTATAAATGAATTAGGCTGTGGCCCAACCACTTGAGTATTTGGGCATTCAAAATATAAATATGACACGCGTAAGTATACCTACTTTATATCAAAGTTATAGTGCTTCTTTTAAATATTGGCAGTGCTTTTGCTGATGTTTTGAGTTCAAGATCCTCATAAACAATATGTGAAGAAACCCAAAATATATAACAATGCTTATTACAATAGCCGTTCTATTGACATTTAAAGAGTACGATGAAATGTCGCGTACTGTATTTTAAACAATATTACTAGAAAAATTTCTGAGATTTGAATATTACCCTTCGTCAATTTTTATGAACTTGTCTCCTAGGTTTATAATCTTGATCTGCCATTCAGCGTAACATATTGGAAATGCATATATTGTGTATAATATGTGACTTTTACTTACGTTGAGAAGTATGAACCAGGTAATACTTTGTTGTGGGTACTCATAACGTCTGTAAGAACTTACTCCTAAGTAGCGCATTATTTCTAAATAGCATTCTATATGACCAACGGGATATGGGGCACGACGAATATCAATAACTGCTTCCCCTGCTTCTAAACCAATAATATGTTGATTCTCAATAAAATCGTTGTTTTGCTGTTGCACTTCATGGTTGACAGCTAGAACTACACTATTGTTTTGATTAGGCTCGGTGTTGATTGAGTTACCACTTTCACCTTTATAAGTATCAGACAAAGCACTTTCACTTGTACTTTCTGAGGTGTCACTTTTTGCATTATCGTGAGTTAAATTAGAGTCAGATTTCACAACTTTTGAAGCGCTGTCAATAATTTGCACATTATGACATTCACCTGTGCTTTCTCCTATGTTACCTAAAGTAGAACTTACATCAACAAATACCAAAGAAGCCGGGTTTTCTAGTTGACAAGTAGAGGTTTGTTTAGTAATTTGCTCCTCGGAGGTGCCAGAAACTTTGGGTGTATTTTGTAGACTACTATTACTTCCTTTAATAAGCTCTAATGCAAACCTTTCTAACGATTCTTCTGATAAGCGTTTTTGTTTTTTCTGACAGCAATCATTGCTCGTCCCAATTTGGGACGCATTGCTTTTAATATTTTTAGGTGTATTACCACTAACTATATTATTAGTTTTATCCATTTCAATGGCTGGATTATTCATTTTTAAAGAAAGAAAAGTTTGATTTTCTGAACGACATAGTAGACTTTTAAATTTTGTAGATGAACCATTTAGAACGTTTTATCTACACAATTATTTGAAACTGTTTGCTGGTGTGTATTTCAAAAGCATTAAACTTTGAAAATTACTAAACGTTCTAAAAATTAATAAATGTCACTTATTAGTTATAAGTTCACTTCATTAGGATATACGAAAATAATAAAGAGCAACTTTATGAGTAATGTAAATAAATTTGGTAATAGTTATTATTTGCAGAATTTGTTAACAGGCATAGTCATGCTCGTTTCTCAGGTTAAATATACGATTTATAAATAGTCTTAGATACTAAAATATAAGTACGAGTCATTGATTGCAGAGATAAACTGATCTAAATTTTATGTGTGCACATGGAAAGCTAAAAAGAAAGTAAAAGAACAATTTCAACATGACATTAGAAATGTTTTGTGTGCATGTTTGTGCTTATTTTTACAGAGAAAGTAAATTGTCATATCTTTGTTCTTTTTATTGAAAACAATATGATAATGTAAGTTATATACGGCGGTAGCGTGGCAAAAGCCATTCATATATGTATCAATGTTTATGTTAAGGGTTAACGAGTATGGAAGATTTTATGTACAGTTGCATTTCTGGTCTATCATACCATAGAACGCTAGTATTGATAAGAATTGAAGAAAATGTATATAAAATTCACTGGATTATAGTCATCAAAACAATGTTGCTAAACTAATGCATAGAAACAAATTTTGTGTTCACCTTTACATATCATGTATGTAGTAGTCGTAGTAGCCATTTCCATAATATACCATTGATTGAAGGATGTATGGACCAACTGCTGTGTGGTGTGAGTATTCAGTATTTTATAATTCATTTCACTCTCCAAAAAAACTCCTTACAAATGAACTAAAAAGAAGTGAAAGCTTTATACAGAAGAGAAAGCAAACAGGTCATTCGAACAACTTGCTTTTGTCATGTTTAATCAAGTATTAACAAATGTGTCACCCAATGTTGTACGTATATATATCTCATGTTTTACCTATTTACTTAATTTAATATCAGTAGCATCATATTTATGTTTTTGTCAGATTCATATGCAAAACATATTGAATGAAGTCACATATTAGGATGCTTAATCACAATACCAAGCTAGGATAATACACACACAACATAAAATCCCCAATTATTTTGGAATTTAAGTGCACGTGTAAAACTGATTGACGTAAACACTAGTCACTATTACCATGACTCATTAGCTGTGATCAGTTGAAGAATGGGAATAAAAGACAGGAAGTTCTACCTATTAAAAATTTAAAGATGCATTTATGTACAAACCCTGTGCTTTAAAAGACTTTGTTGTCGTTGTCAATCAAAAAGCATGGGTTTTCACTGACCTTATTATAAAGAAGGGAGTATATTTATTAGTTCATTGTATTGTTCAGTTTGAACGCATTGTATGTTGTCCATCTTTTAATGGTTTATAAATTTACAACCTGCACTTTATATGCATGTCCGTTAATGTTGTGAGCACGGTGATTGAAAGGGTTTTTGCATACAGCAGCCAAATACTGGGTGTTTAGTCATTCGATTTAAAAAGCTAGTAATTTGACCTTCTTGACAGAAAGGCACCGCTAAAGTTTATGAAAAGTATGAACTACCATTTTTGTATTGTTCTGATCATGAATGTCATTTATGTTTTACAATAATGTATTCAATTAATGATAGAGAAGTAAATCACTTTGTCAAATGTGATATACCGGAAAACGTTTTGAAATTTATTATAAAACATGAACATTTGGCACTTTTATCAGCAAAAAATGCTCAAAAAAGTAGAAATAAAACAAAAAATGAATTAATATACAAATAGGCTTTTTAAATAGTAACAAAACTTTATTGATGAGACTGTAGTCAAACCGTATTTTAAAATACACTGTACAATGCTGTTACATAAGAATTTATGGCATTTTTTAGGGTTTTAAGAATTTTCCTAAAATGCTCATATTTCGGCCAAAGTTCTCCATGTGTTTTGTCTCTTTTTATAAGCACAGAAAAAGAAAATTAGCAAGAGCATGAAAATTGCAACAAAAAACACCGGACCTGAAAAAATGTATTAATAATGTACATAATTAATTTGTTTCAAATTGCTTAGAGCTTATTTTTAATTTAATATAAACTAATGTTTACCAATTATGAAAAGTGCCTGGAGAATATTGTCTTCATTTAGCTGCATCCAAGTTTTATAGTTATTGCAATCCTTTGTGTTGTTTGGTGGAACAATTTTTGGCCAATCCAAAAGAAATACATCCCGAGTCGGGCCACATGCACTTTCTTCGTGTGGCAATGGCAATGCCTCTCCAAAAAAGCACTGATTTGATACACATTTTACGCAGTCATTTTGGAAACTGCTGTTAAAACATTTAATTGCCATTTTGTAAGACGACATTTTTTTCAAGTACCTCTAGACTTTACAATAGTTGCTTAAAAATAAATATAATGCTTAGCGATGATATAAATGGAAATAAATTAGGTTTTCCATAAGTCATTTTACCAGCATTTTTACCATTTACCAAAGTCAAACTAAATTTGACCTTTTATGACGTTTCAGTAATATCAGTTTAAGATGATCATTGTAATTGCAGCATATATGAAAGGTTCTTTGATAATAGAATCATATTTTTCCTTGACATTAACGCATGAAGCTGAAGTAATAAATTCTGGTTTAAACAGTTGTCATTTTAATAAAATAAATCAATGACTTAGCTTTATATTACAAACAACGAGTATTATATGGTAAAAACTTGTAGCTTAACACGCCTAATTATATATAGGTAATATTTCATCTATACCAGATCGTACAAGTTAATGTCCTCTGGCAGGAGCAAGTAAATGTGATACATTGGGGAATAAAATTTCTTACATATTTTCATTCAGATATTTACGTTTTTGTCTGTAATTTGCTTAATAGTTACGTAAAAACATTGAACATTTACTTTTTTATTGTACTCTAAACTAATGTAAACAATGCGAAGTAATATATTAGCTCCAAATGATTTGCCATTGACAGTCTCCATATATTTCAGCATCATCTTAATTATTATTAAATAAATTACAAAGGATACTTGTACTTACTTATTGGGCAAGCTTTAAATAATTAATACTATTAAGCGTGACAATCAGATTTAAAGCCACAAATGTGTTGAGCTTTCCAATGAAACCATACCAAGCTAAATGCCAACAATATGGTATTTAGTCATGAAAGAAAAAGATCCATTCCTCCTGTAGTCATCAAATTAGGTTTATAGCCATAGCATATTATGATCATAAAATTATATAAGAAATACAATTTGCTCAAAACAATCGATAAACCATTGTAAATCATATCCATATAAAATAACTACTCAGTAACGCTATTGTTCAAATCTTCTGATTATACAGACCACAAGGAGCTATTTGAGTTTAGTAAATTGTGCAGGAATTGATGCAAAGACAAAAAACCTACTAATCAAATAATATTAAAAGCTGGAGCTTCCAGAAATATTTTGTTTACTAATTGAAATTTGTAAAAAAGATCAAATCGTAAATAACTGCTTCATAAATGTACATTTTAAATCCCAAAACAAGGCGACTGTTTTCAGTTATTCAGTTAAATAAGAAAACCTATACCAGGCAACAATCATCCAGCATATGCTATTGACATTAATGAATGATACTTTTTACGTATACGTGTTGTATGTTAACATATGAATCTTTATACTTAACACCAAAACAACAAAAATGCCTATAACTTTCAACTTCAGACTACTATAATATCTTGATACACAACTGCTACATTTGATACGCTTTTTTCCTCTCTTCTCTCGGCTCATGTTGGCCTGCTGATCCTTGATAGCAATTTTTATCGATTTCTATTCCCCCACTCTTTCTTTCCAAAAAACATTTTTACTCCAATGCCTTCTACTACCATATACATATTGCTATGCAATACACTCGTACATTCATATTTTTCATGATGCATTTTTTCTTATATTTTCCTTTTTAATGATTGTACTCTACTGTCTCTACTGCATACAATGGGCTTTTCTCTTCCATATAAGTATATACTTAAAATATCCCATTCATTTACGCCAGCAAAATACTCAGAGCTTTACTATCAGACCATAAGAGAAACCTTAGACTCTCAGAGCCCGAACCCAGCAAATACCTCCATTTCTATTCTAGTTTCATCATCAGTAAAACACCGAAACACACCACCGCCTATATTTTTTTCTACTTTTGTTCCCATCTTGTAGCCACTTTTGCTATCGTGTCGATGATGGTGGTCTGAGCTTTGGTCTCAGGTCTCCGGCCGCAGGTCGTCTACAATTTAATATTTTCCCCCACCTCCTCTTCCTTATTTCTGGAAAATTACATTCCAAAATGCCATACAAACTACATGTTAAACCAACTGTCCAGTCCAGAGTCTAGAGTGAATATAGCCTTGCCTAATTATGTAGGTGTTGTACACTGGTACAAATTTTGTTTTTCATATGAGCGTCGTAGGTAAATAAAGGTGAATTCCACGTTGTTGTAAGAAATAATTCTATCCTTACAAGGCGAGTGATAGGGTTTCTAGTTAAGCTTATAATTCGACTTGATATTGTGTGTTGAATCATTCCATTTGAGACGGTACAGCCTTCTTTAGCTAGTTTAAAGACAAAAGACCTTGAGTTTGTTGGGTACGTAGTACTACGCCACCCAGTTTTCTCGTTCTTGTTGTTTTCTATGATGTAACATCGAAGTTTTTCTTCGTTGTTATTTTTGCAATGGTAGCAGTTACAGCATTCTCTTTCCAACGAACTTACTGAAAGTCCAGCAAAATGCTCAGAGAAAGTCAGTGAAAGTCTAAATGTTTCAAAATTAGATTCCTATTTCCTACAAACTACTTTTACTCTTCCTAAATGTGCGATACTCCAAGATATGAAGAAAACCTATGATATTCTAGCGTATCCTTTCATGTCCATTTTCATTCCAGCCCGTTCTAGCATGCTCATATACCAGCTCTTCTAGATAAACTATACATTTATCAGTTTTTTTTGTTTTTCGAGTCGCATGACTGGTTTTCTTCATTCTTCTTATATTATATTTGTTTTCCCGTTGGGTATAAAATCGACAGAGAAAAGAAGAAGAAAAGAAACAAATAGGAGGAAGTAGAACGCTGGCTGCATTGCCACCATCATGTCTACAAAAAGCATCAATTTTATTATAAGCTTATTTACTAGTTTGCTTCCACCGTCCTCCTTCATCATCCTCATTATCAGTAGAGAGCATAGTGATCACGTTCTTCAAAAAATAAACTTTGTCTTCTTTTCCTTCAAAAACTTCTTGGTCCTCTCATCAACATCTTTACTTAGAAGCATCTAGAAATGCCCTATACACTATTATATGCTTTTCTCAATGCAAGTTCTTAACGCCGATGGGACAAACCCGTATAAAAATATATGTGAAATAACCATACTATCATACTAAGCATCACCACGCCACCAAACAATTTTCAATGTCGATTCTTTTAAGCTTCCTGCAGAATGTTGTAGACCCGTTCAACCTGCTCCGTTTCCTTCCATTCCCATTTTCTTCCGTTTTTCTCCTTCCCCTTTTCTTCTCCACTAAACCATGTAGTTCTTCTTCGTCCTCGTGTCGTTCTCGAAAGCAAGTGCTTCCTGTGTCTCGTGATTCAACATTCAAGCTTTACTCATGATCATGATGACGATGATGATATGGGATGGGGTACGACGACAATACAAAAATAAAACGTAAACTGCTACTTGTCTGCTGTTATAATGGCGGTTATATATATGTATATGAATA
Organism: Entomobrya corticalis; assembly: GCA_034694325.1. NCBI lineage: Eukaryota > Metazoa > Arthropoda > Collembola > Entomobryomorpha > Entomobryidae > Entomobrya > Entomobrya corticalis. The sequence goes on along the minus strand of JAQFYG010000603.1, from coordinate 1,659 downwards.
AGAGATAGTCTAATGATATGGGAGAAACTTGGAGAGAAATAATATATAGAAAATGTGTAGTAACAGAAGAAAGAAGAAAAGAACAAGCTAATATTACAATGTTCACGAGAGAAAGACGGGTTTCGAGTGAGTTGGGACCCTCTAGCTTTTTTGGAGCGGTTTGTAGAGAACGGAATACCAAATAAAATTTTTTGCTTTTATTTTTCAGCAACGGCATTTATATCCAGCAGCGAAACGGGAAAAATCTATCTCTCGTGTGGAAAGGGAATCGTGCACATGTGCATGTGTGTAGATATGCATTCTCGAGTTTTTAGAGTAGTTGATTTGATCTTGATTCCTTTCTCTTTTCTTTAGTCGATCATATTATATCATTATATCCCATTTTCCCTTTGCGATCTCCCTTTTCCTATCTCTCTTTTTTTCTTTCCTCAAGTAAAAGTCATTTTCTAGTAGATGTTTTTTTCTCTTGTGTAAGAAACGTATTTGAATCCTTTTTTTGCTTTGGATTTTCTTAGTTTTCTTCTTGGGACTCCCAAGTCTCATTTTTATACAAGATTGAATGAAAGGGAAAAAAGGAAGGAAAGATGTAAGCTTTGAATCTCGTGCTGTGCGTGCAACTGTGCAAGATGCCATCACTATGTCTTTGGCTCAGACTAAAAAACTAAAACAATAGGAAAAATTGCTAAAGGGTACACTTTGCATGTAATTTGCTGTTTCATGGGTTTTTGGAGTTGGACGATCTTATTTTTATTAAGCATTTGAGGGCTGAATAGGTTGGACGTCGAATTTAAATTAAAACTATTTCCACATATTTCATTATGCTAAAGATGAAAATATTTGATGGTTTGATAATGTTTCCTATAAGCAGAGTTATCCACAAGAAAATATAGATTTGTAATTAAATTTAAAGTTTTAAAAGCGTTTTTAATTATTTAAGAATTGTATGCTCAATCAAAAAACAAACAATCTCCTTCAAAGAAAACCAGGGAAAAAATAAAAATATTTTTCCGTTTGGGATTTTGCCATGATCTTTTTTCCTCCATTTTCCCAAGGGGTTCTTGCTCTTTTTCTTTCAGAAAAGCACCATGATTTCATTTTTTAAATTTGAGCATGATGGAATGGAATGCATATTTGCTCAAGCCGTGCCATGCCCCCAGTCAAAAACGATTACATGTTTTTACATTCATCTAACATTAAAACATCTGTTCAGCAGTAAAAGCGGTACATATATTTTGTGTGTTATTTTTTCATTTATTTTTGCATTCCATTTTACATTTTTGCGGAGAACATGTATTTATCCGTGTAATATCCATTTATCCAATTATGTAGCATATTTTTGGGATACAAATCTAAATGCTTTGTAATAAGCTTATAGTTGGGTTTTAGGGAAGATTTATAGCTTGTTTGTGTGCTTGAGGTTAGGCGGTAGCTCAAATTCTCTGGAATTATTTGTTTGCAACATATTTTTGTCTAGAATAAAACTGGATACATGATTACTACAAAACTAGTGCTCCAGTTTTTTTCGCTTTCTGTCCAAGGAAAAAAGGGGTAACAACGGAAAGGAAAATATGAAAAATTACGATTATAGCTATAGTTTACTTGCTTCATCTACAAACTTTGTGTCGGGTTCATATTTTCTGCGTTTTCTACCAATTTTTT